>JALHBU010000198.1:0-17590 GCA_024340005.1 Tolypocladium tropicale | reverse complement strand
CCCCCCCTTCCCCCTCCTCCCTTTCCTCCCGTCAATTACACATGGCCCGATTGATCAACAAAACATTAAGTATTCGCTATCTGTACATGTAGTTTACGCAGCTACACCGGGTATCGTGGTTGAGAAAACCAATATGATCGTTACATCTAAATACATTCATGTTTCCAGTCGTCGTCCACCTTCGTCACGTTGTTGAACTCCAAGCTGTCCTCAAATCCTTTCCCCCTTTTTTGTCGTTCCGGCCAGAGAGCCGCTCGCACCTCATTAGTGTTGAAGCTTCATTCGAGATTAGCTCTCACCAGCTTCAACCAGACTTTTCCTCAAGGTCCCACACCTCGACGACGCCGCTCATCCTTCCCAGGAGCAGCACTCGCCCGTTCGTCGTGAATGCCGCCGCCGTCACCATCTCGCTCGCGTACGCATCCTCGCCCTCGACGCGCTCCCAGACCACCTGCCCGGAGGCCACGTCCACCACGTCGAAGCCGTCCTCGGTGCGGCACGCCATCCAGCGCCCGTCGGGCGAGATGGCCAGGGGCCAACCCTCGACGCTGCGAGTCGTGCGCAGGTCGTACGAGGTCAGGTGGCTGGCCTGAGGGAGCCAGATGTGCACCGTGGTGCCCCAGAGCGAGACGATGGAGCGCCCGTCGGGGGACACGGCCAGAGCGCGGGGGTTCGTCGAGCCCTCGATCTCGAGCTTGCTGAGCGTGCGTGCCGTGCGCGGGTCCGTCAGGCGCACCGTTCCATCGCGCGAGAGCGTCACGAGCTTGGCGTCGGGCGTAAAGGCCGCGTGCGTAACCTCGTCGATGTGTCCGACCACCCTGCCCAGGCGCGCGCCCGAGCGCGCATCCCACACGCCGATGCGGTTTCTCCCCTCGCCCGCCGCCAGCGCGCCCCCGTCACGGCTCCAGACGATGGGGCCCGAGGTTGCCTCCTGGAGTTCGACGGCCGTCTTGCCCGTCGCGAAGTCGCGCACCATGACGCTGCTGCGGTGCTGATACTCGACACCCTGGCCCAGCTGCACCGTCCAGTCACGCAGCGTCGCGATGCGGTTGTTGCTGCTCGACCCCGAGGGCCCGAAGACGGCGTACGAGCCAGCCGCCTTGGTGCATCCGCGCTGGGAGGAGAGGTCGAAGAAGTCGATCCAGGGCTGCGCTGTCTGCGGGGCGACGTAGGTTGCGAATGCCGACATCGAGGTGGACGAGATGCCAACGGAGGTGATTTCCGACTTGGAGCAGATGCGGCGTTGGCGAAGGGAGAGAGAGATGAGGCTCATAGGAGCAGCGCCTTCAAGTAAATTTGAGGCCCTGGTACTGTGTTAACGAGGATTCAAGAGGGAAGCTGACTGTCAACGTACATCTTGGCGGCGTCGAGGTCCAGGATCTTGACAAGGAGCGGCTCTCGAGCGAGATCTTCTGGAGTTGAGGGAGGATGCCGCTTTGTGAGTCACTGTACTTGAAGAATGAGGGTGAAGAAAAGGATGATGATCAGCGTCAGCGCCAAAGGTGTAGTCGTTCAAGGTAGCCTCGATGATCCAAACTTGATGTTGGCTTCTTTTTTTTTTTCCCCTCCCCAACCCATCCCATCCCGCGCAAAGCAAGCGGGCATGGTCTCTCTATATCCCCAAGCAGCACCACGCAGCAGCAACCAACCCGGGCCGTGAGCCAATATTGTTGCGGCGCAGTTGGTCATCACGGCGCAGTCAGTCATCTCGCCGCCAGCACACCGGCATCGCCCGCCTCCGTCACCGCTCGACGTCCCAAACGCTCTCAGGAACGAGTTTGCCGTCGTGAACTAATTGTCAGCGCCCCGCTAGCGCTCGTAACAATTGCAACCGAGGCGGCCTGACAAATGACGCTGCCGTTTCTCGGATCGCAAGTTGCTCGCAGAGCGTCGACCATCAGCGGCATCCACCGGCCGTACTCGTGTTAGCACGACTAATTTTCCCCTTCCCCCACATAGCGAGTTGCTTTCCCCATCCGTCTCGCCGAGGTCTGAATAAGCGCGTGCCGGTCGAAGCCGCCAGGCCCAACGCCTTGAGGAGCAAACTGCCTTCGAATCAAGCGGCCGAATCTGAGAACACGAGCATGGCGTCTCGGCGAGTCCAACTAGGACTAGCGGCGGCTGCCACGAGCGCACGGCGGCCGTTGGTCAGCGGGGCGCCAGGCGGCGGGGTGACTGGCCAGCGGCCCGATGGCGGAAGGCTGTCTGGTCGCCCGTTTTACCTGGTCAAACCGCCTCCCATTCGATCTCTGCCCTGAGAGACGGCTCAGCAATGTTATTGCCATGCTTGTCCTGGCCGCTGTGGCTGGTGGATCATGACAGCCTGGGGTGTCATCAAGGTTCTCGCTTACATTTTCGACATATATATCCGCATACGTACGACGGACCGACGCCCGCATCCAGATACAGACATTCCCTCGCCCCTCCCGCTCCAGTGCCTCATTCCTTCAACATCTTCCAGCATCGTCCAGTCAAACGCCTACGCCCCAAACGCGTCCTCGTAACCAGTCATGCAGGATCGATACCGTACGCTGCTCTTCTGCAGCTTCTCCATGGCCGTTTGCAGCCCCGCGCGCGAGATGGGAATCTCCTCGACCCACGACGAGATGCCCTTGGCCGCCACCAGCTCGAACATCTCCAGCATCTCCCGCCGGCTGCCCAGGTGAGTCGCGCCGATGAAGCACCCGTTGTCGATGAAGTCGAAGTTCTTGACGGTGAAGCCGTCGCCGCCCGGGAGGCCCACCGAGTTCCAGCGCCCGTGCACGTCCAGCAGGCCGAGGTAGCGGCTGAGATCGAAGCCTTCGGATGTGTTGGCCGTGTTGACAATCAGGTCGAACGTCATCTTGTGCGGCTCGTCCCAGTCCTTCTCCCCCGTCGCGATGAACCCGTCGGCGCCCATCTTCCTGGCGTCGGCCTCCTTGGCCCGCGACCGCGAGATGGCCCACACCTCGGCTCCGAGCGCCTTTGCGAACATGACGCCGTAGTGGCCCAGCCCACCGATGCCCACGATGCCCACCTTCTTGCCGGGGCCTGCCCCGAAACGCTTCAGCGGGCTGTACATTGTAATGCCGGCGCATAGCATCGGTGCCGCGTCGGTGCTGCGGATGCTGTCGGGGAGGGGGTACACCCTAGCGAGGTCAGCGAGGGCAACCATCGAGTTCTCGCACCTGGGGCGCCTACCAGTACTCGTGGATGCGGGCGTGCGAGGAATAGCCGCCCTGAGTGATGTGACCCGTGTCGAGGTATTTGGCCCCGTACGTGTCAATCATGTGCTTGCAGTATGTCTCGTTGTCGTTCTTGCACTGGCGACACTCGCCGCACGAGTAAATCTGGGCGCCGACGCCGACGCGCTGGCCGACCTTGGCCAGCGTCACCTTGGGGCCGACTTTGAGCACCTTGCCGACAATCTCGTGCCCGACGGCCAGAGGATAGGGGCAGCCTTCCCAGTCGCCGCAGATTTTGTGCCTGTCGCTGGCGCACACGCCGCAGCACTCGATCTTGAGGTCGACGTCATAGTCGCCGAAGGGCCGCGGGTCCCACGAGTTCTTCTCAAACTCGCTCCACTTGTCGGCGCTGGGCGACTGAAAACCGGTGAACTTTTGCGGGTAAGACATGACGCAGACGACTTGGTCCTCGCTTCAACGGGTACGGGCGCAAGGGAAGCTAAGTTGATGATGTCCCAGCGGCGAATGCGATCTGAGACGATATAGGCATAAACAACAGAGAGCTAAGAGGTAGGTGAAGTGTAGAAGAGAGAAATCTGTGGAGTGCCGCTGCCCAGATATATGCTTTTTGACCCCTCCCCCACGTCGTCGCCGCCTTGAGACGTTAGTGTGGGACGAAAGCATCGCATGGCACGCGGAATCAATCCAGCGCGCGTCATCGAAATCTCCGTCGGTAAAAGAAGCTATGTCTGCCGCTTGCCCCTCCATAGGTAGCCGCGCAGTGGGGGAGAGGAGCTTCGGCGGCGAACTTTCGGCCGAAGCTGACGGAGACGTGATTCGCTGGTGGTAACGGCTTGGTGGCTTGACCAAACAGAGAACTCCATCGACCCAGTGGCTGTGGAGATGGCCTCCAGGCGTCGCGAGAGGAATCTGGCCCGCACGGCCGGTCACAAACCCGTTGGATTTGCTGCTCCTACGCTTGCTTCTGGGACCGCTTGGAGTTCTCCAGGCCAACCCCGGCGAGGAAGCAGATTCTCATGGTCGCACCGGCATAGACCCACGGGATGTTGCCCCAGTCACCGGCGTTCCAGCCCGCGACGTCGTAGTAGATTCGCGGCCCAAGCTCCCACATGGAGTACAGGTGGCCAATGTCGGCGATGAGCAACACCAGCAGCAAGGCCCGCCACACGCGCAGATCCCACGTCGAGCGCAGCACGAGCGCCTCGTTGAGCGCGAAGAACAGGTACATGTTGGCGAGCTGGGACATGGCCACCGACGTGCCCAGGGACACGTCCGACGGCGCGGAGGCGGCGTCGAGGAGCTCGAGATAGCGCCTTTGGCGGAAGTGGTTGTAGAAGGCTCCGACGAGGGCGGACAGCGGCTCAATGAGCAGGAAGAAGGCGCGATACGCGGCAGGAAGCCGGAGACCGATGCGTTGGGGTGCCATGATGACTGCTGTCGGGCTCAATGGAGAGAAAAGGCGTAATGGCGGGCGGGTAGTGAGTTGATACCGAGTGAAAGCTCGAGCGAGGTCCTCGTCAACTTCAGTGTTGAGAGCAGGAAAAACCTTGATCCATCGGCAAGCTTGCATCGTTAGCTCGAGCCTTACACGCAACCCTACCCTATAGCTACCGGCAGACCGGGCGATGCCTTTGCAAGGACTACGTAACTAAGGGCAAACACCGATCCTGCAGTCGGTTGGCGGTGATGAGTTGTTGAAAGATCCTTGATCAGTCCTCTCTACAATCGCATATAGAGTGCTGCTACGACAGTGCCGGCTGGGAATAGCGTGGAGGACATTCCAGACACCATCCTGCTGCCAGATGATGGGTACATGCAATCAACGTGAAAACAAAGGAGTTACTAAAGAGCGTAGGGGAGGCGGGGCGGTGTCGCTGAGAGCCCCCGCGAAATAATAGATGGACAGGTCGATGGGAATTGAGGATAGATGGCGGAAGCTATCATGCTTTGCTGCAGGTACTTGGGTAGACAGCCTTGCCAGACCGACTTCTCCCCCAGAAGAAGCGCGCCACCGCCCCAAGTACACTCGGATCACTGCAGCATCAGCAGAAGGTTCCTGCCGGCGCCAAGACGTACGGAACGTTTCGCGAAGAAAAAAAAAGGGGCGCGCAGCAAATCCATTGCTCGACCAACAACCACGGCCGCTGCGGGAGCAAGATGATGGTGGTGGCGCCTCATGGCTCGGCGTCTCCGCGCCGGCGATCGACAGCCGGGGCGCAAACTCTGTTGCGTCGTCGTGTTAGTGAGACGCTGGCAGGCACACGCTCAGACTATCAGGCGGTACGTCGCGATTCATCCTAGGTTTAGAGTTTTTCTCCCTTTCGTCGCGGTGTCCGGGCCAGCGATACGAGGGCTTCTAGAGGCCAAGCGTGCATGCATCCTCGGGGCCCAGGCACTGGACCTGGTGGCGCGGGTCAGGGGGTGCTATTGTCGGGTGCCTGAACGCGGCCTTCGAATAGTGCGGACAGGCCAGTCATTTGCTGAATGTTGTTGTTCGCCGTGAGCACACGAGGGCCTCAGACTTGGGCCAGCATGATGGACTTGCAGTGCAGCACGCACAGAAAGCGTTGGACGTCCCCCGCATCGCGGCCGACAGCGCCCCCGGATTCCCAGACGGAGCTGCTGCTGCTAGCGGCTGGCTAGGACCATCGTCTTGACGGTGGAGAGTGCCAAAATGCGCGACCCCGTTGAGAGCCGTCATCATCAAGACGCTGCTGCTCCTGTCAGGCCCCTCGAATCTCCACGGGGTCGGGTGTCACTGGTGGCGCTTCAGTGGCTCGGGCCCCTAAAAATTTCGTCGATTCCAAGCCACGCGCCCACACTGATGCCATGGGGCACCAGCAGAGTCCTCGCAGGTAGGTACGTACCGCGGCAGCTGCATCAACTCTAAATCGCTGCCCCTTCCTCCTTCGACGGCCATAAACCAGCCTGAACCTACTGCCCGTCTTCCCCCCTCCTCCAGCATCATCATTTCTCGCTCGCCCAGGCATCCCTCGAGCCCATCAGCCATTGGCGGCGCTGCCTTGTCTGCCATCGCCCGGAGCCTGCACACGAATCCGACACGGACGTCTGGTGACCGACTTCCCGCAACCGCGAGGCACGAGACGCAGAGCGCGGCCAACACCGAGGCCATCGTCGCCGGCATAACCATCACCAGCACCATCACCACCGCCATTTCTTCCCCAACTGAGCGACGAGCGACCGGCGCGGGCAGCTCCCCAGTATCGATCTCGAGTCCTCCAAGGGCCCAAGAGTACATGGCTGCGTGACAGAGCCCTTCCAGCGGCACGGCTCTACACTAGTGGTGTCTCTGTCTACCCACCAAGCGCTCCCGCATTCCTAACGTCGCTTTCGACGTGCGACCTTCTACCCTTGGCCGCGAAACCTCTGCCACCAAAGTGCCCTCCTGGAATTACATCGAGTACCAGCATATCTTGGGAACTCTCCCTCGACGCTCCTTTCTGGCCTCCCTGGTCCAGCTTGATAATCCACTACCCCGGACGACTGGCGACCATTGCCTTTCACAAACGCGCTCGCTGCCATTGTTCTGCCGTCGACCCGTTTGCCATTCGCACGACTGCGAACCTTCAGCAGCAAGAATCTGCTGATTTACTTCTCTTTTCTCACCACCACGCCCTCTTGTGCCATTTTATCCACCTGGCGAGCTTTCCCTCGAAGCCTTTGAGCCACGCAATCAACGGACACGAGATCCACGAGGAAACTGCCATTCTTCTTGGATAGGTACGCTTCTTCACTCTTTCATATGTGACTCTGTTCACACTGCGCCCTCGCCCAGGAAGTTACTGTTGCTCCTGCCTGGAACGAGGTCGCTGCACTTGATGCTGATTTGCTGCGCGTAACTACACAATCACGTCAGGACGACGGCTAACGCGACTTCACTCTTCAGATTCTTATCCGTTTTCTTGCTTCCATTGCATCATCTCGTCAGCAGCTGGGTGTACCTGATACAGGTTCGAAGTTCACTTTGAAGCATTTTCGGGGACAATGACCAAGAGAATCTTTCCCGTCACTGACTGGGCATCCGCCCAGGAGGCCATGCGTGGTGACGCTCTGGAAACCCCGTCTGTCGAGTCGGCTTGCCGACGAAGCTCCGCTGCGCCAAGCATTCCCCATGGCGCAGCGCGTTTGCGAAGTCTGAGCCTGTCTCTACCATGGCGTCGTCCCAAGTCCACCATGTTTGTTCATAGCGACCTGCACAACCATCCGCAGCATATGAACGACGACGCTGTCGACGACACACAAGACGCACATGAATCAACATATGGTATGGGCTTCGCACACAACCACGGCGCTTCTGGGAGCCTGAAAGGCATCATACGCCGGGCATCTCTGTCACTCAAGGGCATCGTTCACCGAAGGCAGTCCCTTGCCGCGGACGAATCCATCCGCGAACAGAGCGCTTACCCGTCACGACCAACGTCCTCACATGCCGCTTGGAACCGCATGCGACAGGTCACGAGCTTCCGTCATTCACCATCTTTCTATCTGGGCCCGTCAGAGGATGATGCTCCCGAAAGACCCCAGTACCCGCCAAATGGGCTCATCCCGGCCATGGGCAGCGAGCCTCCCGTCATCCCGACGCATACGGGCGGGGCTGCCAAAGCCGCAGCGGCGATGCAGAACGAGTTCTTCGCGAGGCAGAGCATGCAGCACACCTGGTTGGACGCCTCGTCCAGCGACGACGGCGGCAACGACGGCGAAAGCGGCATTGGAATTGCCGCGACAGTGCCATTTATTGAAATCGACGACTTGGATGTGGAAGATACTGTGCCGCCGCAGGATGCCAACATCAGCCGGCTTGATTTCGTCACGAAGCTTCCTACCGAGCTGGCAATCCATGTGCTGGCCTATTTGGATGCCACTGCCCTGGCTAAAGCTGCGACTGTCTCGAGTGATTGGGCGAGGATGATCAGGAACCAGCACATTTGGAGAGAGTCTTGCCTGCGAGAGACGACGACGACGTACGCGACCAGCGGCCCCATCAAACCTGGAACTGGCCATGGAATCCCCCCCGTTATGCCTAGCAACGACTGGAGAAGGATTTATCAGACGAAGCTGGAGCTGAGCCAGAGATGGAAGGGCGGTAAGGCGCGGCCGGTGTATCTCAACGGGCACACCGATAGCATCTACTGCTTGCAGTTCGATGAGTAAGCCCCCATCCCCTTCGGCTTTTCGAGACATCCGTGGACTCGGCTAACAATTTACAGGCACAAGATAATCTCTGGTTCGCGCGACAAGACCATTCGTGTCTGGGACATGCATACCCTGGAGTGTCGCCTGGTCATCGGACCCCCCGAGGTCGTTTGCAACGAGAGCCTGCTCTTGGACGAGGATGGCGACGCGGCACATTGTGCCTCGGGCCCAGACAACAGGAGAACGGCCCACTCGATGCCAAATGTCGTGTCTTTCCCGGAGCACCACAAGGCGTCTATCCTGTGCCTCCAGTACGACGACGAGATATTGGTAACGGGCTCCTCGGATGCCAGCTGCATCGTATACGACATCAAGGCTGGGTATCGGCCGATTCGCAGGCTCGCCCACCACACTGCCGCCGTCCTTGACCTGGCCTTTGACAAGAAGCACATTGTGACGTGCAGCAAGGATATCAGTATCTGTGTCTGGGACCGCGAAACTGGGGCCCTCGTTCGCCAGCTTCGAGGCCACACAGGCCCCGTCAACGCGGTGCAGATGCGTGGCAACACCATCGTGTCGTGCTCCGGGGACTTCAAGGTCAAGCTATGGAACATTGACACGGGCAAGAATATCCGCGAGTTTGTCGGTCACACCAAGGGCCTGGCGTGCTCGCAGTTCTCCGAGGATGGGCGGTACGTGGCGTCGGCGGGCAACGACAAGGTGATTCGCATCTGGGACGCCAACACGGGCGAGTGCGTGCGCGAGATGAAGGCACACGACAACCTGGTCCGCAGCCTGCACATTGACAGCGTCAGCGGGCGGCTCATCAGCGGCAGCTACGACACGGACATCAAAGTTTGGGACATGGAAACCGGAAACCAACTGCTCGACTTTCCGCGGTGGCACGCCAGCTGGGTGCTCAGCGCCAAGAGCGACTACAGGCGCATCGTGAGCACGGGGCAAGACCCCAAGATCTTGATTATGGATTTCGGGGCCGACGTGGAGGGGATTGAGATGCTGGAAAGCAGAGGTGCCGCGGTGGCCATGGGCGACTCGGGCTTCATCTGATGTGCCCGCCGTGGGCCGTCGCCTCTGCATTCATTTTTCCTTTTTTGTTTGCGCTCGCATCGGCTGTGGAGTTGAGTAACACTCTTGGGAGGAATGAATTGTTTTGAACTCGCACAGCATCAGCCATGAGCATTCTGCTTTTGGAGGTTTCGCGCAGCTAGAGTGCTCGCGTTTCTCCTGGCCCCCTTTTTTCTGTTTTACAATGGCGTTGGTATAGACTTGGGTAGCGGTTTGGCTCATTTGCACGGACATATAGAAGCACTGTCTTGGGACACGGTAGTCATGTTAGGCATCAACGAAATGCATCCCTTTTGCCGGAAGCGGCTGTTGTATGATGAAACTCGCGTACGTCCTTCGGTTCCTCCGTCACGGCCGTCACTCGCTTCCTCGTCAAGGACTGCTTGACATCATTTCGGCTCGAGCGAGAGACATGGCGCCGCGCTGCAACGTTGCGGAACAGGCTTCCCCGCACGGGTGAACGCACGTAGATCTACGCATCTATCGCTACTCACGAGAAGAGCCGGAGAGCATTGGCCGAGGCGCGCAACGGAGCAGATGACGGAGTCGGGGGGCCTGCTGACGGCGCCGGGTGACGGCCCGGTGGGGTGGAGGGGCGGGGACGCTGCGCCGGTTTGGCCGAGATGCGCCGCGGATGGGTGGTTGGAGATGGGGATGGGAGCATGCACGTCGATGAGGGGTGCATGGCTGAGATGCAGCTCGACGAGGTGTACGGAGTATTATGGTGGCTATGGATTTCCAGTTCAATGAGGGGAAACGAAACGGGCTCTCGGATGGGCGCCCTTCACGGACCACGGTTCGAGTATGAGGTGCAATCTGATATCTTCCTACGGAGTAGACGCATGCGCAATCCTTCGACGGGACGGGGCGCCCAGAGAAGAATATCCCGCCGCCACAAGGACCACAAGATTAGCATGGAATTTATGATTTACGAATACTCGCAGACGACGGACGATGGAACCCGCAGGGCAAATGCCGGTGGGGTCTAGCGTCTGCCTCACTTACTGTACTCGTTACCTTACGTCAACTCTGCAAAATGCGCGCGTCGGCAAAGGGGATTCCAGCGTCGCGTGACTGGCGTGATGGAGGGCTCTGGGGCAAGCGCGAAGAGCTGGGTAACGTAAGTCGCACGAAGCGATGCCTGACGACGATGCGAGGGTTCCGCGCCATCGTCATAAACGAATAAGAGCAATGTCGACAGCGGCGTGCGTCCGTGGTAGATGACGATGTGCGGATGCCCCCGCAGACGTTTGCGCTGTCGGCCGTGACGCATTGGCAGCGCTGTCTACGCCAAACACGTGGACGGCGCACGAGGGCACACAGCCAGCGCGTGTCGGGGCTCAAAGTGGCAAATAGACAGCTGGCCAGGTATGCCAGGCTCCTGAACAGGCTGTCGTTCGGGCGCCACCGAGAGTGGTTGGCCAAGCTGGGCCTGCCGTTGTAACGCGCGTTTCGAAACGGGAGGGTGTCGAGATTGGAGGCTGGGCCGTAAAGCAGCGCCGTCTGAAATGGCACAAGCACCATGCCCGCGCAGATGGGGATCGGATAAACGAAACCAGCCCGCAGCGTATAGTGGAGACAGGGAGACAAAAGATGGTGACGACTGCTCGGCGTCGTCGAGACACGTCAAGATTGGCTTTCACTGTCTCTGTGATCAGCCCACCGCGTGCTACAGCAGGCAGCCGAGACAAGCTTTTTTTGACTGCTGGCGGAGAGACCCGGCATTGTGCTGCCATTCACAGGGACGAGGACAAAGATTAACCTCTTGTTGTCGCACACATATGAGCATGCTGACGCGGAGTGCTGACCTTGGGCAGATGTGGGACTCACGGACCAGAGGTTGCCACTGCGTCGCCGTTTGAAGCAACCCCTTGGCGAGCCAAGCATGGATTCCATATCGAGGCGTCGACCGATCCTGCGCGGCAGCAGTGGCGCGGGGGGACCCATGCATCGATCTGCTGGCGTTGATGCCGTTGAAGGCGTGCACCTGTGCGACGGCCTCGCTGCATACCTACTCGCACAGCAGAAGGTGGATGGCAGGCCGGAGACGCCGGAGGTAGTCGCTCGCCGGGTATGAAGCGGCCTCTTCGTCGACGGTAGATAGCCGCAACGGAGCGAGCAATGGCCGTCTCCCTCGAGGTCTGCTCATTCGTAGAGGTAGGCAAGCCGATGGATGAGCAGCGCTGCAGACCCTGGCGAGCACCTCAGTGATTCGGCGGCTGCAAGGCACCGAGGCCCGTTGAGGCAAGTGGGTACCGGGACGATTGGAGCAGAGCAGCGTGCTGAGCGTCGGCACTCACTCACGGCGCCTCGCAGACAGCGCACACCCAAACACCCAACCCTTGAACGCCGGCTCGGCGGTACTGCAATCCTTCACAGTCCCCGGGCGGCGCCCCGCAGCCACCCAGGAACCCTCCAGACGGCGCCCGCGAAACTGGCGCTACCCGCAGATTGGGCGTCCATGGCGTCTCGCCCAATCCCTGTTGCCCATCTCCCGACGACCAAGCGTGGCCAGCCCCTTTCTGCCCGCGATGCCCGATGGCCGGTGGAGTCACCTTTGACCTCCGTCCTGGTCCTGTTCTGCGAACTGCCCGGAGAGGGCTCGACTGCCAAGCACAGGCTCGGCCGCACTCGATCGCATCCAGACCTCGCCGTCGAGTCGGGCACCGCCCCTTGGTTGGTTCGACTTTGCCCTCGCCCTGGTGACGTCCCGACCCTGTCCTCGTGCTTCAGGTTTGTGCTGCACGCCTCTCGGCTCCCCAGGTGCCAGGACACCCTCTCGAAGGAGGACGCCGTCATTGACGTCGAGCTGAGTCGCCGTAGCCGTCGGTGTTTCGCGAGAACGAGGCATCAAGGGAAAACGTGCAAGGATATCCGGGGCATCCAGGTGCGAGTCGCGCAAGACACAGCGGGCGTGGGGCGCCCAGCCAGCTGACTGTCGAAGGAAAGCAGACCCAGTTGCCAGCCAGCCAGTCCTGGGGAGATGGTTCGGCGCCAGACCAGACGAGAATCGAGAGACAGCCCACACGCGAAGGCCTCGAGGCTCCTCGTCGCCTTCCATACCAGCCATGTCTGAAACGCGATCGCCAGGCTCGCCCGCGGCCAATGGGGGCGGCGCCCCACCACGCGGTGGCGGCTACTATCTGGATGCCATTGACGGGCGGCGGCGCGCCATGACCACGCCGGCAGAGGTACGTGCGGGTGCGCAGATGTGAGGGCCATGGGCCATGGGCATGGGAGAGGAGACATGGGAGAGTCGAGAGAGATGAGAGACCCCTGGGAGGGCCGCAAGGCCGGCCCGTGGCTGGGAAGAAGCAACGAGCGGATGATTGGCACCTGCAGCCCGGCAATGCACCTGCGTCTGTGCCTGCCGCTGCCTCTTCCAGTTGCCAGGCTCCTGCTCGCATTCGCGCCCGTCTCCAGCTGTTTCTCCTGCTGTTCACCTCTTGAGCGGGCATTCCAGCACCAGTCCGCGTATTGTTGACCAGCGCGCCTCCTATTGTTTCTTTTCTTGCCCGGCCCAGCTCCTGCTCGACGCCCTCGCTGTCCCTCTTGTCCTTCTTCTCTCCTTTCCATCTCGCCTCTCGTCCTGTTCTTCCTCGTCGCTGAATCCTGCGCATCCTTCGGCACCGTCACGACAACCGCCGTCACTCTCTTCTTGCGTCGACCGAGCCACCGAGCTGCAAGCGCATCCGCTCGTCTCCGCCTTGTGCTCAGCAGGCCATCTCACTCCTTTCGAAACCTTGTGTCCGGCGCCATCTGTGACGCTTCCACGTTCTCTCCGGCTGTCCGTCCGTCTTGGGCTCCCAAGACCTCGCCACGTTCCTTTGACCGCACGCTAGTCAGGCAGAGCCGTGACTCTGTGCGCCCGTCTCCTCTCGCGAGAGAGCCAGAGCCGGCCCTCGAGCAGGTGGTGAGTGAATGCAACGCTGCCGCGCAGTGTGGTGCGTGATGTTTGTCTGCGCGCGTGCCTCACGACATGACACCCTCAGCCCAGCCTCAACGCGTGCCTCGCTCGACTCGGAGCTCTGTCCGCCCTCTGCAAGGCCAGGTGTAGGCGTGGCCCCGAAAAAAAGCTGCCGTGGAGAGCTGTGGCGTTTAGCTTGGCTCTAGACGGCCGCGCCGTGATCCCGTGCGGGCGGCTTAGCGGGACGTCGGCGTGGCTTGGTATTAGTCGGCCCTGCTCGCTAAGCTATCACCACATGTCTTGCGGCTCGTGGAATCACCGCACTTGACGGCATATAAAGCCTCGCTGTCTGCAGAGCTTTATCATGTTGCCTTGGCTTTAACCTCGTCCCCACCTCCTTCCCCTGGGCTGGTGGCTTTATAACTACCCATATAGCCATCACATTGCCCCTGTCTTCGGACTTGCCCAGCGGCAACTTTGACGATCACACCCCAGAGTGTGCATCGTCTCTTACTGCTGCATTGGCATACGCAGCTTCATACTGCCTTGCATTGGCCTCTCCTTTTCACCTATCCTTTTCTTGTTTTCTGACCATTCCATACCACGACTGGATAGCCTCATCAGAAGCTGACCCTTTACCTTGTAGACTGCATTCCGGTCTAGGCCTTTCCTTAAAACAAAAAACGCAAACTTCTGCTTCTTCGTCGCCATGGGACTTTCAACTGCTCTCACAGCCGCCGTGCTGGCGCTGCGCCTCTTCTCTCTTCCCGTCGATGCGTCACCAGCACCCGCTCCTGCTGCCGTGAGCAACGCGGTGAGCACCTCTTCCTCTAGCTGGTGGATGTCCAACATCCAGCGCCAGGGCACCGTCGCTTTTGGCAACCAGCCCAACTACAAGGTATTCCGCAGCGTCAAGGACTACGGTGCCAAGGGCGATGGCGTCACCGATGACACTGTTGCCATCAACAACGCCATCACCGACGGCAACCGATGCGGCCAGGGGTGCGACTCCAGCACCATTACGCCGGCTCTCATCTACTTCCCTCCCGGTACCTACATCGTCTCCAAGCCCATCGTTTCCTACTACTACACCCAGCTCGTCGGTGATGTCAGCAGTCTCCCGACGCTCAAGGCAGCCAGCAACTTCGTCGGCATTGCCGTCATCGACTCTGACCCCTATGACAACAAGGGCAACAACTGGTACACCAACCAGAACAACTTCTTCCGCCAGGTTCGAAACTTCATCATTGACCTGACGGGCCTGCCCATGACCACCGGCACCGGCATTCACTGGCAGGTTGCTCAGGCCACTTCGCTCCAGAACATCCAGTTCAACATGATCCAGAATCGGAGCAAGGACAACGCGCAGCAAGGAATTTTCATGGACAACGGCTCAGGAGGCTTCATGAGTGGCCTCACCTTCAACGGCGGTCGATACGGCGCCTTCTTGGGCAACCAGCAGTTCACGACTCGCAACCTCCAGTTCAACAACTGCAACACCGCCATCTACATGAACTGGAACTGGGTTTGGACTTTCCACGGTGTTACCATCAACAACTGCGGCATCGGTATTGACATGGCCCAGCTTGGTGGCGACGGCAAGACCCAGAACGTGGGCTCCATCCTGCTTCTCGACAGTACCATCGCAAACACACCCGTTGGTATCAACACTGTCTACAGTCCTCAGCAGTCTGGCACCAGCGGCACTCTCATCCTCGACAACGTCGACATGACGTCGAATGTCCCCGTGGCGATTCAGAACGGCGCCACAAAGAAGACCATTCTCAACGGAAACGCGCTCATCGCCTCGTGGGCTCAAGGGCGCTCGTACAAGGCCGCAGCCGGCACGGCTGGACAGGGCACGAGGGCCCCCGTCGCCAAGCCTGCTGCGCTGGTGGACAGCAATGGCCGGATTGTCACCAAGAGCAAGCCCCAGTACAAGGACGTGGCCGCATCCAGCTTTGTCTCGGTCAAGTCGAGGGGCGCCAGGGGTGACGGCAAGACCGACGACACGGCCGCCATCCAGGCCGTCTTCAACAGCGTCACCGCGGATCAAGTGGTCTACTTCGACCACGGTGCCTACGTCATCACCGATACCGTCAAGGTTCCCAAGAACGTCAGGATTGTTGGCGAGATCTGGCCCCTCATCATGGCTGGTGGCAATAAGAACTTCCAGGACCAGAACAACCCGAAGCCCGTTTTCCAGATTGGTCAGCCAGGCGACGTGGGCTGTGTCGAGATTCAGGATCTCATCTTCGAGACTCAAGGCCCTCAACCTGGTGCCATTCTCATGGAATTCAACGTCGCGGGATCGACCCAGGCCGCCGCCGGTCTGTTCGACGTCCATTTCCGCGTGGGTGGCTCCGCCGGCACCCAGATGCAATCCGACACCTGCGCAAAGACGCCCAATGTGCAAACCAGCCCGAACCCTAAGTGCATCGGCGCGTTCATGCTCATGCACGTCACAGCTACCGCCAGCCCTTACCTCGAGAATGTGTGGCTGTGGGTTGCCGACCACGAGCTCGACCTTGCGGACCACAACCAGATCAACATTTACAACGGCCGCGGCATCTTGATCGAGAGCACCAAGGGCGCCTGGCTCTGGGGCACATCCGCCGAGCACAGCGTGCTGTCCAACTACCAGCTCAACCGGGCGCAGAACGTCTACATGGCGCTTATCCAGACGGAGACTGCCTATATGCAGGGCAATCCCGATGCACGCGTGCCATTTGTGACGAATGCCAAGTATGCCGACCCCGACTTCTCCAAGTGCACCGACAGCACGTGCGCGCGCACCTGGGGCCTGCGCGTCACCAATTCTCAGAATATCCTGGTCTACGGCGGCGGTCTGTACAGCTTCTACAACAACTACGCGCAGCAGTGCGTGTCTGCCAACAACTGTCAAGACAACATGGTGGGCGTCGACAACTCGAGCGTGCAGATGTTTGGCATCAGCACCAAGGCCAGCGTCGCCATGGTCACACTCAACGGCCAGTCGGCGGCAAAGGACTCGGACAACAGGAACAACTTCTGCGCCGCCATTGCGGCTTTCTCGCCTTAGAACGGCGACGAGGCGCCGCCGGGGGACCGGTACTCTTGGACGGGAGAGTCATCAACAGGCACTGGCACTGGGAACGTGCCTCTCACCTCAACTTCGCTGTCGGGGGATTACGCGCAGTCTCCTTGCGGTACCGTGACGACGACGGTGTTCGCCACGACCATACTCACCGTCACGGCTGCTCCGATTCGTTGAACATATAGTTACACGTACATACATGAGATAAACCTAGGAGGTGAAGCTTTGGCATGTTGGTCCCTTCTTACCACATCGTTCCTCTGTACTCGACCTTTGGTTTCCTTTCCGTCTTCTTTACCACGACAGGCACAGAAATGTGGACCGTCTGCTTAACTTTTGAGATGCAGCGTAGCAGGCGGGCAAGCTTGGTTCGTTTCGGTGAGGGAGCATGGGAGAAGTTGTGTTTTCGGGCGCGACATTCGAAAACGGCTCATGACCCGAAGCAGCCTTGTAATTCAGCGCCACAATATAAGAAGAGAGAAATACAAACTTTGCAGTTGATGATACGGAGAATACGTCTGATATCCTCGCTGATGCTGAGCTACGGTCATGGCGAGTGGGGTAGGTCCATGGTGTTGGTCGGCCATGCGGCTGATGGTGATGGGCCGGCGGCCGATGAGTCAACGCCGACCTTGCATGCGAGGTGCGGACCACCCGCGTCAAGTATACGGCGGACTCACAAGAGCATGTCCACGAATGCTGGGCACCGCTTGAGTCTGCTCTGTGCAAGAAGCGAAGACGGGAAGGTATGAATGAGAAAAAAAATTAATATGAATAAAAAACCCAAGGGCTGTTAAAGCCCGTGATAACTGTTGCCCTCTCGGCCAAGAATGGCAGGCGACTTAGTCGGCCGCGATCGTAAGTTGAACACGCTCGCAGCAAAAAAAGGCGAAGGCTCCCGAGAGCCGCTCCTGAGAGCCGCTCCAAGAGCGTAATGACCACCTTAAGTCGTTCAGCTACTTCGCCGATTTTTTGACATTTAACTTAGCTTATAAAGGGGGAGCGGGCATGTGACATTTGGCTGGGGACGTCGGTTGGCTGCGTGGTGCCAGACGGCCGTTATCACGCCGTGGCGGATCAGGCCGTACGCTGGGAGCATTGGATATCGGGTGAGAAGAAGACTGGGATCTTCAATGACATTACAATACATCATATGGCTTTGGAAAATAATTAAAAAAAAAA
>JALHBU010000197.1:0-14713 GCA_024340005.1 Tolypocladium tropicale | reverse complement strand
GGGCGGCGTCGGGTAGCCCCCTCGACGAGTAGGAGGGCATGAGGGTAAGAGAAAAGAGAGGAGGGGGAGGGCGGGGGAGGGCGGGGGAGGGAGGGGCCAAAGTGCTCCCGCAGCCGGGTATCGGGCCCGGGATGGGATCTAGACCCCGCTGCCCATGCCGGCCCTTCGGCTTGCAGCCGGAGCCTCTTCGAGGTCCTCCTCAACGGTACCGCTTCAACGCTCGGATATCCAGTTTTTTTTAATGGTTAAAATCCAACCGGGGTAAAGGATCAATCCTGTACCCGAGTCGCGACCCCGACGGCCGGAGAACGTCGTCCCTTGGCTTGCAGGACCGAAACCTCTCGGCCACCTCCGGATAAGGCAACCGCCGAGTTTGTACTCCGTAATTGCACCCTCCACGGACTTGCGGCCTCGGGGCGGGTCCGATCTGGCTGCGGTCTACTGGCGGGGCGGGCCCGGGGCATTCCACAAAGAGAGTAGAGAGCTAAACGAGACGAATTGTTTCCAAAGGTTGCGGAGACGGGAAGAAAACAGGGTCCTTTTGTAGTAGTAAGCGCAGTAGGAGCGCGCCGACGGGAAACGGGGCAAGGGTGTCGCTGCAGCTGATGCCTAACGGGACGTGCTTTATCTGCTCCAGCAAGCAGATGGCATGGCTAACGATGCATATGGGAAGCCGCCGGGAAGGTTCGTCTCGTAAAGAACCGAGAAGGTCTGCCACTTTTAACCGCCCTAAAATCTGGCAGGGTCGCATAAGCCACCATCTGGCAGTTCGAGGAAATCGATCTCGCCTGTAAAAAATGTCGGCAGACGCCTCAGAAGGGCCGAGAATTACAAGGCGTCGGGGTGCTTGCGCGTACTGCAGGAAAAAGAAAATTCGATGTGAGAACGGACGATCAAAACATCTTGGACATCAAGACTGACATCGATCACGACCAGGCAATGGAGAACTACCTTGCAGACTATGTCAAGTAAGTTCCAAGGCTAGAAGCCAGGAATCTCTCCATCGTCGGACCAAGGAGCTAGAGCATCAACTAAACGCCCGTTGTTGCCTAGCGCCACGGAATAAACTGCTCTTATCTCTCCACGAACAACTCCGCATCGAATCGACAAGCAGCGAATGCGCCGCAGCGGCCTGGGACGTCTGGCAGCATCGGATGCTCCTCTGAGGGGGGTAAGGAGCAACATCGGAACCATGGTACGGGTCGCTCACGAACGCATAACCGCTCGTCGTCATGCCTCTCGTCCGAGGCCGATTCTATGGACTGGTTCTTGAATCTGGGGACACCGATGACGGGAACCTTTGAGCATATCCCCGATGATTTCCTGCTCACGCCGTTGCGATTGCAGGAGCCACCAACGCCGATCTCTCAGAACACGGTCAATGGAGGCGGCTCGTACTTTGAACCAGATTACCTGGAAGCATACCCGCCACGTCAGTTCAAAAGGTTGCACAGATTTGCAGAAACTCATTAATATGTTGAGCAGCATTGGATGAAACGGGATCTACACCGATTGCCTCTGGTGCTCATTTGGAGCCAACACTAGACGAGCATGGTGCCTTGATGGATCTCACAGAGGCGACTACACCAAGAGACAATGCCCTACAAATGCAAGACGATACGACAACAACATTACCTGAGATATTCTCGCGAGAGCAACCACCAGTTCGAATCCAGAATATCGAGACGAGGAAAAGACCTCGTTCGATTACAGAACAAACGCGGACATTGTTCCCGGCGCTCTTACAAACGACCCACGACAATGGGGCAGCGAGACCACGCTTCGACGAGCCCTATATCTCGCCCCTGATCTCTGCCCTATCTACTGCCAAAATTGACGAAGTATCGAGGCAAACGGCAAACAGAGTCATCCGTTACATCATGTCCCAGGAATGCCAAAGGAGTCTTCCAGCAGCCTGGTCCTCGGTGCATTTACAGCGGAGCGGAAAAGAGATACGATGGGCAAATCTACCTATGGAAACCTTAATCAGCAGTACGTATGCCCTAGCAGCCTTAGCCCTCCTTTTGTGGCGGGATCACGCGTGTTCAGGGACTCCTTGTTAGCCCTGTATTGAGCCTTGTTTTGTTGCCTGTTCATGCCCCGGACAAAGTGCGCCATTGGACGGGCTTCTCTGTGACCCCTGACATTCACCAAGCCCGATCTTCTCTGATAGCTTTGACTGACCAGATGTCTCCGTTGTGTAGGCTGCTTTGAGGAGCCTCTCGGGTAAGGTGAACATTGGATGTGGCACGGCATTGCGGGAAAGCTGACATTGGTGTCAATCAGAGTTTCGCTATACTTGCAGCAGAGCGACATTCTTAGTGGCATCAAAGGCTTCAATAGTCCATTCGGACTGCAGTCAGCTGTGGAGAAATGTCTTTTAACGACACTGCTGGCCTGGGGATCTTCAGTGCAAGCACACCAGTATACGCCAGACATCGTCGTCGAATTACTAACGCTCATGGCTGACGCTTATGGCGCCTTGAGTGCTGAGCCAGACTCATTGGACAAGTTTTTTGTAAGTCAACGCCAATGGATCGCATCCATCTATGAGCCAGCAACTAATCTCTGCACCACACAGGCCACGGTCGCTGTCGTAGGTGTCCCTCTAATCTCGGCCATAACAACGACACTAACCCAAACAGCTTCAACTTGTCCAAAAACTCGGGCAAGGTCTGCTTCCAAAACTTCTGGGTGCTCTCATCTCCATGATACAGACTATGAGCCTGCATTCTGAAGCAGCCGTGGAAAGCTTGTGCGCTCATTCACCGGGACTCGCCACTCGAGTCAAGCGGGCGTGTTGGGTGGTGTACATCGTCGATAAAGTGAATACACTGCGTTGGATGTCATTCTCTGTAAGCAGAGAGCCCATGCCTGCGTTGATTCAGCCATTGGTAATATCCATTTAGCTATTTCCAGACTTATGTCTACAATACGCACCGCCGCCTATGAACGACTGTAGCGAGGACCAGGACTGGATGCTGGCCCAATGGAGATATGCCACCATCTGTTCAGAGATCCACGCCGAGATATCGCGTCCTCAGTCCGACAAATCCCAACATCTACGCAATTTAGCGAAAATCGCGGCGAAACTTCATGCGTGGTACGACTCACTCCCTGAAGAGGGAGATTCACAGAGCAAGAAATGCGCCATGAGTTACCACGCTGGGCGTCGGCTTCGCATCTGCATGCTGTATCAGTACTACGAGGCAAACTTGGCTTTGCTGGGTCTGGACCAGACGACAAGGGGTGGCTCTTTCAAATATCCTGCGTCACGGTCACGGATATTGAGTCTTATCAAGGAGATATTCCACGTTAGCAACAAGATTGAACCCGAAGATGTTATTCGCGATAGGTAAGAATATCCGATAACCAAAGATACGTTGAGATGAGCAGCTGACAGTTCACGAACCACAGAATCTTCCTCTTCCTGCCATCGCTAGGCCTGTGTAAGATGACTGCGGAGCTGTTGCTGCACGGCAACGAAAGCCTCGAGGACGCGCGAGCTGTGCTCGCCGTTGCTCACGGTTACTTTGCCAGAACGTCATCAATGCTACCGACCCCTGAATTTTTCAATCAGGTCACGGAACTGATCGACGTAGCTGTCAAAGCGCACAAGAGCAGGGGATAGCCCATATGAAAATAAAATCCCAAGCCACGTCTGAACTGCTATTCAATGTATGTAATGAAGATTGCCTCCTCTTCAGCATGAACGCCTGTTCGCGCAGCCCCGCTCTGCTTAATCCTGTAAATCTCGCCTTGGTCGGAAGCCAACAGTTCGTCCTTGTCTGTCCAGACGATGCATTGCTCCAAGACGACCCGCCCAAAGTCTAGCAGTTGTCTGCTCTTAGCCATGTCTGTTGCGCGACGTGACCTGTCTTCCAAGATCCAGGTGACGTTGTGCCCCGACAGAGTTGCGCCGGACGAAGGCGATATTGGCCAGTATTTTGTAGCCTTCTTGCCAGTGGCCCAGTTCTGGACCTCGGCTTTGGCGAAGGTTGTGTTGAACATGACCACTTCGAACTGAAGCATGTCTCCAAGCGACACCTCACCAATGCTGCGGTAGTTGTGCGGGCCATCTGAGCCCCACTGATACACGGCATCGAGCATCAACTCTCCATTCTGTGCTGCAGTGATCGTGAGGCCAGTGCGAAGGCCGCTTTGTTCGTCGCCATGTTCCACATCCATGCCTATCCAGATAGAGACAGCTTGTCCTTCGATCCTTCCACCGGTCACGTCAATTGCCAGACTAGAAGGGACAGTGAAATTGGCTTTGGCGGCAGCGAATCGTTGGTTCGGTGGTGGAGAGGACAATACAACACCCGCCCAGTCAGACGTGTACGTGAACCGGGAGGATCCCGGCTGTGGTGCTATCCGTGCAAGTAATGCAAAATGCAACACGCCTGCAATCGTGAAAGCGGATACGAAGCCAAGGAGGAAGTAAACACAGGAATTCTGCCTGTGTCGTGTCAAGGGTATATTCTCCCGTTTCTCAAAGTTCGAGGTGTCCTCATCATGCCCATCGGTGCTCGTGACAGGCTGCGGGACAGCTTGATACTGAAGTTTGCGAGTTAATGTTGCTTTCTAGGATAATCAGCGCATGAACGAGGACGGTTGATCAGGCAAGCTTACAAAGGTACCAATTGCACCAATTTGACCACGAATTCGGTCCATTGTGACACCGTGGGTGCAGCAGGCAGGACTCCGATAATAAGTACGTTACAAACAAACTTACTTTACCCGGTCAAGTGGATTCGGTGCTTTTCGCAAGCTCCGTTGTTGATTACCGAACAGCATGAGATTGGCGTGAAGCTCGGAATTTCGGTGTGTGCTGCCGAGAGAGTGGCTACAGTGACGGATCCGGACCGGCCTCTAACCCCTCCCTTATCCCTACGTGGCAACCTCGCATCCGACATCCATACACCAGCTTGTCAAAACCCCCTTAGCCAGGGACCATTTAGGAGTTCCTATGAGTAATATTGATACCAAAAAAAAATTCTATGGAATACGAATCGTCAACGGTCAGCCATACGAACTAGACGCAACGTTTTGTTGTGCAGTGTGAGCATCGGATCTAGCCTGGACGACTCGAAAAGGGGCTTTACAAGACTTTGTAGACTAGTATTACTTCGGAGCTACAATTGAATTGTCCGTCCAGTCAGGAAGCTCATCGTGGGGTTCCCACCAGATTGGGAGCGCCGAGTGATTCAAGTGTCCCGACACAAACACGCCCAGCTCTGGATGCACCAGCTTGTCCGAGAAGTCTGGATAATTATCACGCGCCCAGTCAACCACAGCATCAAAATCGCGGCATTGATGCTGGTTCGTCCAGATTGCCCATGGCTCTGACCATCCATCCGCCCAACGCTGAGGAATGAGCGTCAGATCTGCGTGGCACTGCAGAGACAGCCTTATTGAGTCGATGCAATGCGCTGCGAGTGGATCATGTCAGTCTCACTTCGCCAGAATCAGTAGGCAACTTACCGATATGGTACGCCACTGGGATATCCTCGTCTTCTTCCACAACCGGATACAGAGGGTGGTACATGATGGTCTTCTTCCGCAGAAAATCGAGACAGTGCAGCTGATGGAACACATCGACGCCAAACAGATAGCCGCCGTCCGTAAATTCGATTGAGCTTTGTCCCATAAGATCGACCTTGGACTGGGGCACCTTGAGCCAGCCCTCTAATTGTTGAACAAGGTTAGCATTCGCGCGTAATGCAATGAAGCGTTTATCACAACTTACGCTTGCCACCCATATTCACTGTAGCCCAAGCCGCATCAGCAACCTTGGGATCTAGATCGGTAAAGGGCGACCGAATGCCGAGCGGCAAGTCCCACGTCGTATTTTTCAGGGACATCGGTGCATCGGTTGGCTCTAGGGGACGAATTTTCAGCCAACTGTCTTGATTTTAGTTGCTCCGAATCATACCATACAAGCCACCTCGTGGTCGATTTGACGACGTCGCATGGTCATGATGGCTGTGCTTTGGCAAGAGATTTTGGAAGGTCCATGACAGGTTCAAGACCAAGAGCACTATATGGAATAGAGCTACAGCCTTTGGTACTGCAACAAAACTTTCCAGTAGCCTGGTCTTTCGTGGCGGCTCCTGTGGTGTCGTCTTCTCATTTTCTGATTCAGCATGGCCTTCTAGATCGTCCAGAAATGGAGCCGATTCTTCATGGCTTGTCGTCCGTGAAGACATCGTGACTGCTGTATTCAATGACCAACAAACAAGATCTAGACAGAGTTGCACCGCAGAACTACTGTTTCGCCTCTCCCAGAAGAGGGCGCTGCCGTGGCAGACATCTCCGATTGGTACAGGTGCCACTCTTCGGACCGGACCCGGCATTAGCGGTACCCACTTATCCCGGACCGACGCACCAAGCGGCTCCGAATGTGCAAGGATATCGCCACTGCAGATCAATATTAACCTTCTCAGATCAGGGTCGGGTGTTTCATGCAGGCCTTTGGTTCTACAGCAGTATCAGGCCAATCGACCTTGCCTGTAGTCATGACCCCTGGAATACATCAAGGCTTTGGAGGAAGGGGAGGGGCACGACGAACTGGGCAGATAGAGGGTACTCCAAATCTTTCACAAATTCGAGGAATAGCTGGATTATTTTCAAAATGTGGTCAAAAGTGATTTGTATAAGCCCGTACATTCTCACTCCACCAACTGCGGTCGCATTTCCATCATAATCGTCTTGCCTACATCACTGGCCCTTTCGTTCACCTAATGACAAATTTATCATCCCGCGGCTGTTCTTTGATGAGAGGTGACTGTTCATCGCATTGTTAGATACGTGTCGAGTCAGCAAATGTGACTGGAAATCTTACCTCACGGGGCCTTCCAGACATGTCTGCCCAATTATACAAAATTTCTCTGTCTTTGCATTTGTGCCAAAGAATGTTGCCATCCACAACTTTTCCATCGTCCCACTCGTCGTTGAAAGCGACAGGATTTAACGTGGTGTCGGCGTGGCACAGAATGCCCTGTCGGAGGTAGTCGAAGCAGAGCCCCAGTTGTTCGTAGTCGGACCCGTAGCCTCTGTTCCTCATGAAGTGTTTGGAAGCATCCCATGACCTAGACATCGCCTCGAGCTGCTTTCGGATATCTCTCAAACATTGAAGCTGATGAAACATGGACACTCTCCCCCAGAAGTGATAGCCGCTTGTGAGGTTTGTGGCGAGAACATTGCCGTCGTTTTCTGGTAGCAGCGCCTCCCATAATTCGTCTGCCTTCTCTGTCCAGGCTGCATATGATGCATTATCCATGTGCATCTCATCGTATACACGTTGTTCCGGGAGATTTGTCCCTCGAGCGATCGGTGGTGCGGGTTCTTCCATCAAAGAGAACCACAAGAGCACGATGCTCGCCAGAACGGCAATAGTTGCGTACACGGTTCGAAAAGAAAACATCTTGATGTTTGTTTGCTCTGTGTACCGATGCACCAGTTTCAAACTACCAGGAGGCAATGCAATTCCATTCAAGATTTCATGGGCTGGTAATGCATGCATCAAACGTGGTGAGATCGGACTAAGATGCTTTCCGAATTGTTCGGACCGGGATGCGAGCCCGTACTCGGAGAGGCTCCCGGCGCCACATGATTGGTCAGAGTCATGCACGTCGGGTTCAGACAGCTTTGAACTGCGGATTATCCGTCATTCTCTAGGCACTTGTTCAATCTCTCTGGGAGAATGGTGCACTGAAGCGGCGTCTATCGTGCATCACCGTCCAGTCGCCTTCCCACCCAATTCCCCCAAACTTTGCCATCACGTTCGAAATGAATCTCTGGGGCAGGAAGCACAGAGGCCTGCAGGCCATCAAGGAAGAAGACAACAGCAGCGAAGCGACCTTGCCGTTGAACTTTCCCAAAAAGCAGAAATCGATCTGGTCGTGGCTACTCCCTGTATCTTGCAGCGTGCTTCTAGCAATGTCAGTTGTGACTTTCACCACGCGGTGGAAGCGCGGTATCACCGAGTCCCCCATCAACCTGCCTCCCCGGCAGTACATTTTCCAGAACCACCCAGAGCTGCTTCCATTTGATCAGGAGACAAGCGATATATGGGAGCCTCTGGGCATTGACCACTGGTGGAGCATGGAGTGGAGAGACACGGATGGCAACAGACTGACAAAAGGCATCGATATGCTGCACAAACTACACTGTCTAGTCTCGATTCGAGAAGAGTTTACTATGATGGCCAATGATGAGAAACGCAGCACCTATTTCAATGGGAAGAATGCTGAGTCTCTTACGCGGAGGATGCATATCAGGCACTGCTTTGACTTTATCCGATCGGTAAGAGACCCATTCCTGCCTACTTGTGTCGTTCGATCGATTAATTGGTGCTAGGATATCATGTGTGCGGCGGATGCGACGGTCGAACCTCTGGGACCTGGTTATATTAGGACAAACGGCTTGGGCGTCGAACATGAGTGCCGCGATTGGGATGTGTTGCTGAAGTATGCCGAGTCAAACCATTTCTTCCCCAAGAGGCTAGAGGGAAAGATGTCTTCTTGGGCTTGATCAAGCTAAAGTTGGTCTCTCGACTCGATTAGCAGGTATGGAAGATTCATTCACATGTCGCATTCCAAAACCAAATGGCTCATCCTATTGTGTGTATTATTTGATAATGCGTCTTGACACTTCAGCCAATCTGACAATAAGTAGCAAGATCAATACCAACAATCAATTGTTAGAAAAGTTATTTCTTAGTTTTGCTATGACCCTTAATCTAGCTGTAGTTTTCGTTGTAGAACCAAGCATCTCTACCTTCCTTTACCCAGTATCCGGTGGCCTTCCTCAGCTCACGGGCCATTTGAGCTGGGCCACACACAATGACTGCCACTCTATCATCTGAACCATCGCCGAGAACATTGTCAACAATCTGCTGCAAGTCAGGCCTTTCGTAGCTTTCCACCTTGATATCCATTTCGTGTTTGTCGTCCAACCCGAGTCTGTTCAGCTCGACATCATCTGAGCCTGAGATGCTATTTACTCCCTTGCCCGTTGCAGTGAGGAACACACGAACTCGCTTGTCCTTATGGAGAGGTTTGCCAGTTGACGATGTAGCCCAAGTGACCTCGTTCAGGTCTCGGACAGCCCAGACCAGTTGTACTTGAGCTGACGGGTTATCAGCAACGACATGCTCGTAAAGCGGCACGATGTACGATGACCCGACGCCGCCAGCAACAAACAGAATTCTTTGGAAATGGTTGCTTGTAAGTTTTGAAAGGTGTATACCAGTGTCTCCGTACGGGCCATCCACGTTGAGAGCAATCTTGGTGCCCGGTGAATACACACTAGCGAGTCGGACAAGAGCTTCCGTCATCGGTCCAGCCATTTGGCGCGCGACCAGTGTCACCTCCTCTGCTTCTTCATTGACGGAAGCGACCGTGAATGGATTGGACATGAAAGCATAGCGAAGACTCTCAAGGGACCAAGGGTTCCCAGCTGGTCGCGAAGCAGGCGGAAGGCTCAGGTAAGCGTGCGAAGCGAAATGTGTTTTGAACTTTCTCAACTTGTTCGAAGGTATCGTCACTACCAATTTGATGAGATCGGTATCATGGACGATCTCAATGGAAGCGCCAGTCGTGATCGTGCCAAATCTTCGCACGGCCATATCGGCGACGAAAATGACGAAGCACTGGGTCATGAACATTCGGGCGTGGTGAACGTGGAACCAGATTACGATCGGAGTTGCGAATGCCACGATGATGTGAGTAAAGTAGAAGAGTCGGTAAGAGTAGTGTCGTACTATCGGAAGAGCAGTAGTTGTGAGCAGCGTCATAATAAAAATGCCCAGCAAGCCGAGAATAGGGACAAGATGAGTGATAGCATGACTGATGTCGTTGATCTGGATGTAGAAGTTGAAGTACAGAATGCTGTGAACAAGAACGAGGGCGTATCCCGTGTATCCTAGCACGCGATGCCATCGATTCAGCTCCTTTGGTGAGGTTCGAAGGGCAAACGCGACCGGGTTGAGGCGCTTGCATGATAACAGAAGCAGAAGAGGGAATTGCGAGACACCAATTGCGCCAAATCTCTTGGCTAAATGAAGATAATCTAAAATCTTTTCAGCCAGGCTCGAAAAAGGGCATCACAAGGCGAGACGAACCACGACCAGTTTCACGGATTGACAGGAACAACAACCAGAGCGCCCAAAGACTGCCATAGACAAACTGATCTCTGCGACCGAGATCGAATCCCGCAACCACCACATCGTTCCCTAACAACCAAGATACTCGGCGTCGCCTCGCACGAAATGTAGAGGAGGAAGCTGTCCGCTGCCGATCGTCGGTAGATGCAGTTGGCACTGCGTCGTATGCGACCCTTTTGGCGAAAGAACCGCGGAACAGCTGCTGCGCAAACCTTACCGAGAGGAGGGTGGCAATCACAAAAAGGCCTGAGAATTGAGCGTAGAGCCCATATCGATCTAGAATTTCTCGGCGCTCGAGATTTTGAGCAGCGGTGAGCTCCAGGATCGCGTACGGCCAACTCATGTTGCCCTCCTTTTGTCGCAGTGGTGTCCTCTGCGAGCGTGTCGGCACCGCTGGACAGTTGACTTGAGTAGAAACTTATCAGACCCAAATACACACAGGTAAGGAAATCGTGAAGTGCGCACCGCAGCGCGCGGAGACGCAAGCTGACGCGGATTCGCAGCCCCTCACATGTCCGGGCTGCGGGCGGTCGGACCGAGTGGTGGGAGGATCTAAATCCTCCATAGCACCCAACCGTACAGTACCGGAGCTCGTGCTTGGCCTTGGCCTGTGACTGCGCAGTGTAACCACTCATTCGGTGGATCAGCGAAGCTGCGTCTGTTCAACTTGACGGACTTTGTTCATGCTCACGCTTAGCATTTCTTGCAGTCCTTGCAAGCCGCGCATGAATATTGAGAATAGCCATCAGGTCGAACATTCAACACGTTCATTTTACACTTGCTAATTCTGGAGGACATGTCTATACGCTCGTAAATCATGACTCTCATGCTCACACAATGACTCGGTTCTCCGTCTCCTCCGGCAGACCGTTGATGATCCAAGCTGCAACCAAGCCGGCTATCCCACTAGCTCTCAACAGCCAGACTTCCATCCCACTGCTACCCGTTGCAGCCCCTGAAGAATTGGCAACAAGGAAGAAGAACCAGCTTCCAATTGCCGCGACTATTTGAGGGGCGCTGATCGCCGAGTTGTGAATGCCTACAACCGTGGCGACCAAGTCTCTGTGATCCTCCCCGCTGCGTACTCCGGCATAACCTCCGTGCTGTCTTTGTAGGTCTTGCGACACCAGTGTGAAAGGAATCCAGGTTCCGGCTGCCCAAGGTAGCCCTAGAACCGCAACAAGAACGTATGCTGAATCGACGCTATTGATGAAAAATGTCGAAGTCATGCAGGCGCAGAAGATGATTTGACATACTGTCCAGATACTTCGTAAAGAGAAGCGGTCTTGGACCGGGTATTTTCGAGGCGGGTAAGCCACTGCCTCTGAGCTCGATTCTTTTACAAGCCAGGTAAGGCCAATGTTCATGGCTAGTGATGAGCAGGCAAAGATGAGCATTGAGAATGAGCTGAGACGAGTCATGTCTTTTACATCTGCAGCATCTCTTACGGTTTGGTGCGAGATGGCGCGGGATGAGAGTCCTCCGACGTATCTTTTGATCGTATTAGTCGGTACTTGCTCAACCAAAGTTGGGATTTTGATCGCTCACTTGGCAAAGTAGAACAAGAAAGGAAACCACGCCAGCCAGCAAAATAGTTGCGCAGCACACACTCGTCGCGTGAGTTCCAGTTCCCGCAGGCATTCCAGCGATAAGAAGTTCAATCTGCTCCATCGACGTTGCTTCACGAAAGCGGGCTTCTCCGGCTTGTTCTCTCGGATGCAGTAGCAGGTGATTGAAACGCAAGTAGCAAGACTGAGGGAAACGAGACCGCACAGAATCTGGAATTGCGACTGTCCGAGAAAGAGAAACAATTCGCTCAGGTTTGTTGAACCTATGCCATATCCCGCGATGCTGCCCGCTTGGTTGATTCGAGCTACCCAGGCGTGGACTTGTGCTTGTTGATGGATTGGAATCAGGTCGACAATCAGAGCGCGGAGGCCAAGCTGTATCGGCTGGATGGCAAAGTTGGCAACCACAAAACAAGATGTCGCGAAAATGAATAGAGCCCATGAAGCTTCATCGGGCTGCCGATTCTCAGCATTGATGGCTCTTAACGATGATCCGTTTCTCGAAAATGCGGTGATAATCTCAGTGGCCCACGCCAGTGATAGCATCGAGGCAACGAGAATCAAGGCACCAATAGCGACAAATGGTCGTCTCTTGCCCCAAGAGTAAGTGCAATTGTCGCTCAGAGTGCCCACGAAAGGCTGAAAGAACATGCCGGCGACTGGCCCCGAGAGCCATATCAGCGACACGGACGTATCGCTGAACCCCAGTGACGCCAGGTGGAAGTAGCCGCTGGCGTAAAATACGGTAAAAATCTGCTGAAGCCCGAACCATCCCGCGCACAGGGCCAAGATGAAGGCCAGGTTCCTATTATTCGGGTCGTCTTGATTGAAGGTGGCCATGGCTGCAGATGTTGACGGCTGGGTGCTCGTAACGTCCCAAGAGCCAGCTCCAATGGCGGCAAAAAGCTTCACGGGGGCGGAATGATTGAGACTCCAAAGACAGGCACTCCAGACAAGGGGGTCACAGCCTCAGCAACCCAATACTGAGGAGGGCGCAACTCACGGATCAGGTGTGTCCATTCGTTGACAGCCATTTCTCAGCTCGGTCCATTTAGCGAGAGGGTCTTCAAGGTCCCCGTCCTAATCGGAGTGGTCGGAGTCCGGACCGGCTTGCATGAGATCCCTGTGAGAGCCAATTGCAAGAACCCGACATGCGCATTTTGGGTACCCGACTGGTGTGTAAACATTCAAACATTCTATGGATCTTACTAGAGGCTCGTGTCACAAATACGAGCTTTATTGATGTTCTGTGCTATGCTGAGATGCACCACTTCCGTCGTACGGGGACAAAATCATGCTATTGTTTTTTTAAGCTCTTCAATTGAGTGGCTCACCGTGCGATCTTATGACAACGATAGAAACCTCGTACAATCTGCTGCCCCAGACCAGTCTTTGGCTCCTTGGATACTGTCAATGCATCCGCACAATGCCTTGAGTGTCTGAAATTGATAGTCAGGCTGTCAACATATTCTCTTTGGTGTTCTATAGCCCAGAACATCTTTCTTGTCTGGAACAAGCAATGTTCATCGTGATATCTGTTCAAACCCGTTATTACGGTGGATTTAGGCTGTGGAAGAGTTCCTTACTCCATAGTGTAGATAAAAGGATGCTCTGCGGCGTAAAGATCCTTGAGAGGAATCTCCTCGGTCAGATTCTCATTCTTGTAGTATTTTCGGTTCTCGAAGATTGGCGGCAATGATGTGGTAAGATCATGGAAGTAGCACTGTGGTGGCATCCATGAGTAGAGCGCTGGATCCATGCGACAGCCGCGCTCCATGGCTTCCTGACTAGTGCGACCGCAGTAATTCCAGTCTTGAGCCAAAAGTTCCTCTTCCGTCAAGGAGTGATACTCCTGTGTGCTGTGACGTCGAAAAATGGTTACCATGGCCAACACGATGCCGGTGATGAGAAGCGTGGCTGCGCAGCCGACACCAAAGGATGCAATGCTCCATCTCCACTGCCATTGTCGTCTTCTTTTTTCTGTGCCGGAAGATGAATCTGACAGTGATTCATACTCAACATCTTGGTAAGGTTCATCTTTCGCCATACTGAGAAGAGACTGATGGTGAAAGATTTGGAGTGATGGGGCAGTCGTCTCAGTAGACAGCGTTGAAAGTCAACTATCTCTAGAATCAATAAAATAAGCTCGGAGTCTGGAAGCAAGTAACAAGATTTCATGCTTTGCATGCAGCCAGCTGAAATTAGCAGATACCTGGCTGGGCTTCGGAGTCGGACTGGATACCGGCAAAAGCCATGCATGTTCGGACCGAGAGGATGCACGGCGGAGTGGGACCACCGGACTTCTTCATTCGCCAACGATAATCATCTTTTCAGCATTCAAGACCATTTCTAGGCGCTTTTCTGGAAGGGGTGCGAGAGTCTTGACCTACAGGCATCAACCACGTCATATCACGGTCTAGAATCCAACATCCAGTATCTAGCATTCATGTTCTGAAAGCTTATTGCATTGTTCAAAAAGACGAAAAGGAGTTTTACGAGATTTTTTCAGTCCTAGAAACAAGACTAAACCGTTTTGCTCACGATTTACATACGAAAGCTGCAGCACAGCCGTAGTCTATATTCCTTCCCAACCTCCACCTTTGCTCACATTCCACTCATTTCATTGTCATCTCCATGTTATGTTCAAACCCGGTAACCGATAGCTTACTCCTTCACAGGAACAAGGAGGTAAGTAGCGCCATCTTCAGAGACCAGGCGGTCACTGCCAACGCCACCCTACTCGGTGGCGGGGTTTTCCTCCCCAACGCCGTGAACGATGAGGTAAGAGCGGTCCTCAATCTCGGTACGGCGAGAGACACTGCTTTGTTAGTTTTATAAACATTTCTGCGTCAAATCGTGTGACTTACCCGCTCTCGGGAACCAGACGGTAGGTGGTGCCGTCGGCAGCAACGAGCTTGTCGCCGTTCACGCCACGCTTCTCAGTGGCGGGGTTTTCCTCCCCAACGCCGTGAACGAT
>JALHBU010000196.1:0-20487 GCA_024340005.1 Tolypocladium tropicale | reverse complement strand
GACTACGGCCGGTATTTCATTTCCTATGTTTTTTTTTTTTTTTGCTTCACGGGGGTGTTTTAAAGTTTGAGAGTAGAGGACTTTCGGGTCCTTGGTCGAGGGCTTGATGGGCTATTTGAGCCAGATTCAAAAGAAGGGGGTAGGACGACAGGCTTCGAAGATGGAGTGCCCTGCCGAGAGGGAGCTCGGGCTCCAAAGGTAGATGTCAAAAGGAGGTTGGAGGTGAAAGCGAACGTCTCAAGGCCGCTAGCCGATTCGGGAGAATCCATCACGGGGTAGCTGATTCGCGTAGGATACCCAAGCCCCTCGTGATGGATGGGCCTGTCTCCGTTGCAGGCGGCATTGAGTGTGGCATGCTCGGTGGCTGGGGAGGTAGGATACGACGAAACGATAGCGTAAATGGGCGAATGCATTAAAATTGAAGATGCGGCAACCCCGGAATGATGAGACTGGTGCGGCGTCGGTGGTCGTCGTCATCCAGATTTGTTTTTTGCGGCGCCGGTGTGAAGCCGCAGCATCAAGGTGGGAGATGCGGGACACAGAAACGAGCATGAGAAGTGCTTTCGCCAGGGGGGTTGTGAGAAAGGGAGAGAGCTCGGAAATACCCATGTATTATTGAGTAAGTCGAAGTACCTGGTAACAAGTCTCGAATAAATTGGCGCGTTATGAAGCGAAAGAAGACAAATGATGTCAGTACTCGCATGGATGAAGTTATGACATGACACCTCAGATGATTCACCATATCGTGCAAACAAATTGTTTAGCTTCAGAGCTACTGTGGTCCCGATGCCGGATAGATACATTGCTTTCCTCGGAGCAGGGAAGGGTTATAAGTCGAATATCATCAGGTCCTGGTACATACGGCCATATCCATATAAGAACACTGGGTCCCGTTAAGCTCTTTACTACAGTTCGACCTCAACTCTATTTAGCGCCGTGTTCCTCTATATCTAGATTTCCGTTCCTCTATTTCTAGAGGATAATAAACCCTACATACCGCCCCTACATACCGGCCAAAAAAAATCATCAACAGCGAGTACGAAATTTTTGAAAGAACAGCCCCAAAACGAACGAAAACAGCCGGAAGTCCGGACCCTACGGCACAGCGGCGAAGTGGTGCGGCCGGAAGTCCGGTCGCGTCGGCCGTCCGCCTGAGCCTTGCCCACCGGGCATGGCTGCGGATTAAATAGCGGCTACAACCGAGTAGGAAATATTAATCAATCAATCAAACAAACCTAGATACCAGCTTATATTACAAATTCTAGGCTCATTTAGGGAATGGAGAGATGTGCGGACAAAGGCTAGTTACGACATATGGAGGCGACCAGTCATCATCATTTAGCTGTCGATCCCAGCCGCACCTGAGATGCGGTCGAACCTGAGATCCAGCCACACCTGAGATCCAGCCGCACCTGAGATGACCGGACACTGTTTAAAAGGGTTGGTCTCACTGCGAGGGATTTGGCATTCTCTCCTTCTGCAGCTCATCAAGACAATCTACCAGCAACATAGAAGCCTTCTTCACAAGATCATGACGGATCCCGCCACCGCCGCAGCAATAGGGCTCAGCCTCCCTGTTCTCGTTGACTTGTCGCTAAAGTATTGTGACTTTATCAGCAACCGCATTCAAACCTACAAGCACGCAAAAGAGGACAGGGCTGACCTGAAAACATTCGGTACTGATATTGCGGAAGGCATCTGGCAAAGGCAGTTTCTCCTCGCCAAGGAGGCCTGGAGCCGTGAAGATTGCACGGCTACTCAGAGGGCGGCATTGGAGAGCATGATTTCGAAGACGTACTTCGAGATCTGGAACGCGACGCGGATCCTGGAGAAGCATAGAACCGACACCAAGCCAGGCCGCCTGTATTATTCGATCTCCGGCAGAAGAAAGATCCAGAGAATCAACGGCATGTTGGCAAAGCATCAGGAATCTCTCACAGAGCTGCTCGGACTCATCGACCTTGAGAAACAAAACTTGCATGGTGCTATCAGTCTGGACGTGGATAGTTGGCGGTATAAGCAGTTGTGTTATCCAGCATGGCAGCCTTTTCAACTCTCAACAAAGCTATCCATTGTTCAGGGGGAAGTCAAAACGGGGCGTGCGGCTGACCCCGAGACCACTCCCATCTTAATCGAGGAATGCACAGGAATATCAGAGGAGAAAGAGCTGGGGAAGATCACAGAGTATCTTCTCTATCGGTTTCCAGGGAAGAAGAAACCCCAGTTCGAGGAGAAGAAATATCAGGAGCGTATGACGGGCATTCTTCCCGTCCTCGGATATAAGTTCACTGGCATGGCTCAGCGAGTTGACGGCCGCAACCCCCAGCTCATCTTTAAGTTGCCAGGAGCGTCCAACAGACAACCCACCACGCTCCATCTTTACATCGTCGACAATCCTAGAGTCGACCTCGACTTCCGGTTCAGCCTTGCCCGGAAGCTTGCCGCGGCCGTCTTAAGCGTCAGCGCCAAGGGCCTTGTCCACAAGAACATCCGTTCAGACAGTAGCTTGATTCTACAGTCTGAAGACAGGTCCGTAACAGACATCTTCCTCACTGACTGGTGGTTGCTGGGGAGCTACGCAGACTTCTCAACCACGGGTCGCGCACCAGCCGACTGGAAGCAGGACATATTTCGACATCCGCGCCGACACAAAGCCAACCAGAAAAAGGGTGCTGATCTCAGGGCCAGCACCGGGCACGATGTTTACAGCCTGGGCGTGTGTCTGATTGAGATTGGCATGTGGGATGTCCTCGTGAAGCCTGAAACGTGTAGCCACCAGTCCCCCATTTCAGGTATCTTCCTAGATGCCGCTGGGCATAGTGACCCATTGCAGAAGGATGGGATTTCCCAAATCTTCGCTAACCCGGACAAGGTAAGGGAAGCGCTAGTGCTGATGGCCGAAGAGCAACTGCCATCCAGGATGGGCCGGCCGTTTGCCAATCTGGTCAAAGCGTGTCTGAACTGTCTGGACGGTGGTTTCACGCAGAACGGCAAGCCCGTGGACTTCCAGATGATGACTAAGGAGGAGCAGACATTCTCGTTCAATGAGCTCGTGCTGGCACCTCTCTCTAACGTGTTGCCTGGGTTTAGGGCCGCAATGGCAACAGCTCCTCCTAATGCTGCTATAGGGCAAGAAGGATAGCTGGTTATACTTCCGCTTCTTGACACGAATATCAGCGGGGCCCCCAGGAGTAGGGTCAGGCTGGCTACTAGACTCGGGGCGCGGGGGACTTATTAAACGTTTTCGCAGGCCGCTCGCTAGCACGGCGCGGGTAGGTCGGTCGTAGGGCAACGGTACGGCGCAACGCGATGTAAAACGGTAGAAGCTCGCAAAGGTCCGGCGGTAGAGGTTTTGTTAATTTTTTTGTTGTTGTTCTGAGGGATGGCCTTCTGAACCGTGACGTGCACGTCGTCTGTGTGGATGGATGGGTGGCGGTCGCCCAACGGCGGCGCCGCGCCAGCCAAGAGAGATTGCCTTTTTGGGTTTGCCCCCCGCGTTTAATTCCTGCCGGCATTCTGCCGTGCCGCGAGCGGGGAGACCCGCCCAAGCAACGGCCGTCCTACGTCAACACAACAGAGCTTGGCTGGCGACGTCAGACGGACGAGGCCGGTAAGGCGTCCGAACCTTGCGAGCTGCGTGCCTCGTATTTCACGCCAGCCTCGCCAACGTAGATTGCCTGTCCTACTATTGTCTACAATGTGCAGGAAGTGAATGTCCATCAGGTGCTGGTGCCATTGGTCCTCAACAGACACCGTCATCGTCATCGTCCAAGACCGCCCTGTGTGTCTCTTCCCTGCCGGCGTCGCCTAGCCCATCCTCGGGCGCTTCCACTGGAAGTCCTGGGAGCCGTGCCTTGGCGTCCCCTCCCCCGCACAGCCCAGGATCCCGCCATCAGACACCAGCGGCAGGCCGTCAACAGCTCCAGCTGCCTCCGGCTGCCAGGGGTAGTAGGTAGGCACACAGTACGGTAACCGGGCCGACCAGCCCACCTCGACGTCGACGTAGCATGGCTAGCACCTCGCCGGCGCAAGGCTACAACCGTCGGCTGTTTCTGCTGCTGTGGCATCCTACGCTCGAGTAGCTCGTTCGCCGACAAGACGATGGGTCTCGCAGGCACGAGCGCCGTCACAGTCACAGTCACAGTCGCAATTGCCGTTGCCGTGTCCATGTCGACCGGAGATGCATAAAAGCCCAAGCCTGCCTTCGCGCTCTCTCAAGGAAACTGCCGCCCTTCATCTGCAGGGCGACTTCGTCCACGCCCGTCCGGCAACACCGTCTTCGCTCGACGCTGGATTGCTCCGCTCGTTCTTCTGGCTCTTAGCCATCGCGCTGCTTACGACCCTTGCCATCATGGTTTCTTCGCGAGCGTTGTTCCCTGGCCTCGCTGGCCTGGTGTCGTTGCTGGGCTCCGCGGCGACCAGCAACGGCGATGTTATCAAGGATGATTCACACTTCTACGGCCAGTCGCCGCCCGTTTACCCGTCGCGTAAGTACCCTACAAGCTGCCTCTCCAAGTCAATCGAAAAGCTGACGACGAGCTGGGTGCAGCGGAAATCGTTGGCGGCGAGTGGGCCGACGCCTACAACAAGGCCAAGGCTTTGGTCGGCCATATGACGCTCGAAGAAAAGGTACGGCAGACGCCAACCGCCATGTTATGCAGACTTGCCTCGACTAACACGCGCGGGCGCCGCAGGCCAGCCTCACAGGCGGCGTCGACATGGGCACGAGCTGCTCGGGCAGCATCCCCTCCATCCAGCGCCTCGGCTTCCCAGGCATGTGTTTGTCGGACGCGGGCAACGGCCTGCGAGCCACCGACCTCGTCAACTCTTACCCCAGCGGCATCCACGTCGGCGCCAGGTTCGTGGTCCCCCCTTTACGCCTCGCCGGCCCAAGACTTACGCTATGTCAGCTGGAACAAGGAACTCGCCTTCGAGCGAGGCGCCGCCATGGGCGGTGAGTTCAGGAGAAAGGGCGTCAACGTCCTACTCGGTCCCGTCGTCGGTCCCGCCTGGCGCGTCGTCCGCGGCGGCAGGAACTGGGAGGGCTTCTCGGTTGACCCCTATCTGTCCGGTTCGCTCGTGTCCCAGAGCGTCATGGCCATCCAAGGCCAGGGCGTGCAAACGAGCCTCAAGGTTGGTGATATTTGCGGTCATTTCCCGCTCAACGGCAGGAAGATAGCTGATGTCATTTGAAGCATTACATCGCCAACGAGCAGGAGACTTTCCGTGTCGCATCCGGTGACACGGAGGCTGTGTCTTCCAACGTCGATGACAAGACCATACATGAGGTCTATCTCTGGTATGCAAGGCGTGCCCCTGACCTGTATCTGCGGAAGGCGACGTTGTTGACTTGAATTGTGCCAGGCCATTTCAAGACGCTGTCAAGGCGGGCACCGGCAACGTCATGTGCTCTTACCAGCGCGTCAATAATTCATACGCCTGCTCCAATAGTAAGACCCTCAACGGGCTGCTCAAAACTGAGCTCGGCTTCCAAGTAAGTCACATCGACGTAGTTACAAGCTCTTGACCATGCACCTGACGTGTCTTCAGGGCTTCGTCGTTTCGGACTGGGGCGCGCAGCACGCCGGTGTTGCAACGGCTCTTGCTGGCCTGGACATGGCGATGCCCAGCGGCGATTCGTTCTGGGGCAAGACCCTCGTTGAGGCAGTCAAGAATGGCTCCGTCCCGGAGTCCCGCTTGACAGACATGGCTACCAGGTGAGCCATATCCTTGCCCAGCTACGATTTATACTATTGTTCAACGATGTTAATGGTGGTCAGGATCATCACCACATGGTACCAGTTCAAGCAAGACTCCCTCTTCCCAAAGCCGGGCGTCGGCATGCCCAAAGACGTCACACGACCACACGATGCCGTCGATGGCCGCGACCGCAGCGCCCTCCCCGTGCTCTTCCAGGGCGCCGTCGAAGGCCACGTTCTCGTCAAGAATACAAAAAATACTCTGCCCCTTAAATCTCCTCGCATGTTGTCTCTGTTCGGCTACTCGGCCAAGTCTCCGGACTGGTTCGCCCCAGCACCCGGCCCGCTCAACTCCAATGCCTGGATCCTTGGTGCCGAGTCAATCGACATCAACGATCTCGGCTCAGACAACCCGCCGACTATCGGCAGAAACGGAACACTCATCGGTGGCTGCGGATCTGGTGCCACCACACCTGCCGTGTTCACCTCCCCTTTTGAGTCCCTCAAACTCAGGGCGGCACAAGACGACACGCCCTTGTTCCACGACTTTCTCTCGCCCGAGCCCGTCGTTGACCCGCTCACCGACACTTGCATCGTCTTTGGCAATGCTTGGGCCTGTGAAGGATACGATCGTCCCGCCCTCCAGGACAATTACACGGACACGCTGATCAAGACCGTGGCAGCGCAATGCAACAAGACAGTCGTCGTCTTCCACAACGCCGGTGTCCGGCTTGTTGATGGCTTCGTCGACAATCCCAACGTCACAGCCATCATATTCGCACATCTCCCCGGGCGGGACAGCGGCGACGCTCTCGTCTCGCTGCTCTACGGCGAGGAGAACCCTTCGGGCAAGCTCCCTTACACGGTTGCCAAGAAGGACTCCGACTACGGCCACGCGTTGGATCCGGACCTGCCCGAGGGCCAGTACGAGAACTTCCCGCAGTCCAACTTCTCCGAGGGCGTGTTTCACGACTACAAGTACTTTGACAAGCACTCTATCGAGCCTCGCTACGAGTTCGGCTTCGGCCTCAGCTACACCACCTTTGCATTGTCCAACATCAACATTCAGCACGTCCCTGGCGCCAACACGAGCGAGTATCCCACCGGCCCCGTCGCCGCTGGCGGCCAGACCGACCTTTGGGATACCATCGTCACCGTCACCGTCGACGTGCAAAACACTGGCCCCTTGCCCGGCGCCGAGGTGGTCCAACTGTACGCGGAGATCCCCAACGGGCCGGTGAAGCAGCTACGCGGGTTCGAGAAGATCGCCCTGCAGCCCGGTCAGGCGTGGACGGTACTGTTCAAGCTGACGCGGCGTGACCTGAGCGACTGGGATACTGCCGCGCAGAAGTGGCGGCTCCAGAGGGGCCAGTACACACTATATATCGGCAACAGCAGCCGGAACCTGACACTTCAGGGGGGTCTCAACCTGTGAGTGTGGACGGGTCGGCATGGTGAACGATTGACAACAGCGGTGGTCGAGGTTTTCTCCTATTTCTCTTACTCCTCTTATCCATAATCGTAGTGGGTGGGGACGGACGGGGTCAAGTCTATCCCTTGTGCAGCTGGGTTGAATACTGTTGTTCGAGTTGAGAATACCTGGTCACACAAGAGCATGTCGCTTCATTGCGGCTTGTATCGCCCTTTTATACATACCTATCAACCTGTTGTCTATAGTTGTTTGGTCCGTTTGTGTGATCGGGTCGTGGCTCGTGCAAGCTTGTACAAAACCTAGACTCTGAAGAGGCAACACAGAGGGCGCTTCGGCATCGAGGAAGGTCCCTTTTCCCCAGAGTTGCCTCCTCCGAGGAACATGGCAAGGACGCACTAAGCTTTGTCGTCTCGAGCTACGCCTTCTATAAAGCTTTTATCAGATCCATGGCCCGACAGATGCTCGACACGACCTACCCTAGAACCGATCAGGATAACTTGCAATAACGGACGCTCCCACCCAACTGATGAAGTAATGTCAAAGGGATTCGATATAATCCTCGTAATCCTCTTCGCGCTTTAGCTCTGCGGTGTAGACCGTCACGCGGCTCCCTCCATTGCTGCGCCCGCCTACCGACCTTCTTTCTTCGCATCGCATACCAATCCCTCAAGGATCCTGCCGACAGAGTCTCGGCCATCGTCCGTCAACACCCTCCCCGAGCTCTCAAACCTCTCGGGCTAGTTTCCCATCACCAACCGTCAACACCAACAACCAACAAGGCTGTCTCGCTCGCAGGTTTCTCTCTCTCTCTCTCCGACCAACAAGCAGCCCCCGTCGGCCGCAACGTTGTCCCCGACCGGCGATAGCGTGCCGGCTCGCCCACGTACGCGCACTCGTGACTCCGGGCCAACACAGCGCGCGTGCGTCGGCCGCGAGCCAGTCGTACCCGTCGGGGATATCATGCACCGCTGCTTCGCCTACCGCCCTCCAGGTTCCCCGACCGACGGCATGCGTCGGCCGCAACTTGCGCCCGATCGGTGATAATGCGGTACCAAGTACCTACACGGCCATGAAGCAACGAGCGCAAGGCCCCCAAGAAGGGGAGGGGGGGTTCGGTCAGGGAGCGAGCGAAGCACCCCCTCCCTGGTGAACCAGCAGTTCGTCCGTCCAGCCAGGGCCTAAGCAGCATCCAAGCTTCCTCCCCGCGGCGCGACAGATCTACGGGCATAGATTGGCGATATCTGTGCGGCCCCTACCAGTCTACGCTGCTACCTCACGAACCAAAGGACAGAGTGAGGGGCGGGAGGGGGGTGTATCGTTGGCTGGCTGCAAGCCCAACATCGCCCAATCGTACCACCAAAGAGGCAGCTTTCGTTGCCCGGCCCGATCGATGCCTGCCGAGGCCATGCGAGGCCTTTGTGGTAAGCTGGTCCGATAATACATGTCTCGGATCGTCAGCGGAAGGATCAAGATGTCTGTTGGAGACGATGGATGGCATGACTGCCAAGAGGCTCACCAGCCCGCCGTCACCGAAGACAGGGCGCGACATTATCCCCCGCCGGGCATCTAACGAAAAAAGCCACCGCTACCGGGAAAGCTAGAGCTGGGGAGCTGCGGTGAATGGGGGCGTGAAACCGCCACGGCGTGCTGTGGTTGCTTTCCCGCTCCTTCTCCCTCCCTCCCTCCCTGCCGGGCACCTGGGAAATGTGACTGTTTCAGGCGCGCGGATCTCATTTACCAGACCGTCGGACTTGCTCCCAGCCTTCTGCTCATTTAATTCAGCCGGAGGGGAGTTGCAACGGGAGCCTCATCTTCTGCCCTGACCCTGCAGTTCCGCCCCCTACCCTGGAATCTTGATTCGGAGAAGCTACTGCTGCCCCCCGCGCCGCCATGATCGATCACCGGCGGCTCCCCGTTCCACCCAATCGAAACGGCAGGTCTGCGCGAAGTACTCCGTACCCGGCACGCATTATTGATTGTGTTGCAGCAAGGCAGGCCGGCAGTTGAGAGGGCCGTGGCAGAGCAAACGCCGGCGATGTGAGTCAGGGATCGACACAGCGAATGGCATAGGCTTCACGAACGCTCCTCGAGGAACGCAGCAGTACGGAGTATGTTAGTCGTAGCCTGTCCACGGCGAGCCGTGGTCTCGGAGGTGCTGCTGACGCTCTGCGAGTACTCCGTACTCCGTACAGCAACTCGGTACGAGTGCTCGTATCTCTGCATTCTTTTCCGGGGGGGTGTGTGTGGGGAGGCTCGGGCCGGCAGCCAGGGTCTGGGCACCTGTGCGACTTGGAGAGTTGACTGGACATGACGCGGGAGTCGAAAGACTCATGCGAGCAGAGCCGCGATAACCTTCATGGCGAGATATTTTCGAGGTGCGGCTGACTGGCATCTCGCACGGCTCCCTCCCTGTTGATGGAGCGAGTCAAGATGGAACAGCCACCGTCCGGCCCCCAAATTATCGATGCACCATGGATAGAGCCAAAGATCGCCCGCGCGCCAGCTGCATCTCAGCCCGAAATCTTGGACAAGCAAGCCGCGTCGGCCGGGACGATTAAGGAGCCGTCTCATGCTGTCCTGCCGGTTCGGAAAACGCGCGGGGGAGCCCATGGAAAGGCGCCATGTCGGCAACCCTCAGCTTTACGAAGCCGCGCTCGCAGCAGCCACCGCCTGCATGCAATTGTACTCCGTAGTAGCACACCGCCTCGACTGCAAGTGACAAGCGGCCGACTTCGTGCGAGTAGCTCGTGCGCTTGCTCGCTTTTGACCGACGCTTACCGGTAGCGGCTTTACGATTAGGCGCACCATTGCGGCCCTGGCCGAGCTGTGGAGTATTCGTATACTCGTAACGTGTTCGAGACCCCATCGCGGGGAGTATGGCCAGGGTTGCGTTGCGCGACAGGCGCTGGGGCTTGTAGGCCGACTCGCATCGGGCTTGGCCGTCGACCGATCTCTTGTCTTTATATGTTTGCGAAACCGGCGATGATTCCACTGCCCAATGAACCTCGAGTTGGATGAGACGACGAGCCAGGTGTAGGTTTGCAGATTAGCCCAAGAGCAAAACGGTCACGTTGATAGGAGAGAAGTGCATTCATGCTGTGCCTGGCTGATTGAAGCGCACTACTGGTGGACTCGGGCGCCGGCGAAGCCATCCACAAATCCACATCCAGCCTGCGCCGATTGCTCGGCGCCTAGAGCGATCTAGTGCCTCGTGGTCGATCTAGTCGACCCTGAACTTTCCGACGCCCCAGGAGTGAATTGACCCCGCGGAGTACTGCGAGGACCCAGCCATCAGTGTTGGTGTCTAGCGTCACAGTTCGTACCTTGCCTTACGTACGAAATACCTCTCCGAAGCCCGAGCACAGGCTCGGCGTTCTAGTCAGCCAGAGGTTAATGGGAGCGGCAGCGTTGATCGGCAAGCGTGCCCAGGGTCAAGTACTCGTACTTCGTCGTTGTACGAGCAATGCCGCGCTGGAGACTATTTCAAGCGACGAATGAACCTGACCCGGTATACGATCCACCCACGTCGAGCCAATCTTATAACCACAGGTCGGCCCAGTTGCCCGGCTTGTAAAGAATTATACGTAAGCGGATATGGTAGCATTTCGACTCAATAAATTGATCCTAAGTCATGGTCGTCCTGCACCCTCGAGAAGGTCTTTGAGTGGACGAATCATGGTGCTGCCAAGGACGCGGCTTTCGTGTGTGAGCGAGCGATGCAAGGGCTGATGATTGCATCGTGGCGGGGGCGGCAGCGTTTGGCCCCTGCGGCGGCCGAATTTAACTTCACTGGTCAGGGGCAACAGAAGCAAAAATCGGCGGCGGCAGACTCGTATGGAGAACGTCCCACGAATATGCTTCTCGCGTAGCGCGGCGTGTGAAATATGAACCGACCGGTTGTCGGCAAGGCTGAGACCTCGGCGCGGAACGCCACAAAGCATGCCTTTGAAGGAGGGCTTTGGTGCAACCATGCTGCGCTCCTAGGGTGTAGGAGTCAAATAAACAACAATGCAGGATTGCAATACGTGCAGGATCTATGCTGAGAGGTCGTTTCGCTGCTGGTGCGTCGGCAGCGCGGTTTGATCCTAAATCGTCCGGGGAGACAATGGCATTGTGACCCCCCCTTCGGTTGTCGCGCGGCGACTCCCGTCCAGTCTAGTAGTCTTGAGGCACTCGTAACACTCATGACGCCGACAGGCTCTCTGCTGCTATTGCTCTAGCTTCTGCACCTCTCGTGGCTTGTCCAAACCCGATCGGCCTAGAACCCACAGCCTTTATCCCACGTCACGTTGCTATGCCGTGCAATGGAGGCGCCGCGTGCGCAAGGAGGGGCCCTATCTTCGGGAGCTATGGGGACAAGCATGCACCGCGTGGATACTGTCTCTCGGGGGTTTGGGATGCATTTTCCGGCTGCAAATGTCCGAAATGACGAATCGGCGGAACATTGTACCCGGTAACTGGTGATGTGAACTGTCGCAAAAGCTTGCTTCCGAGCCTGGAATCCAAGCTGCATGATCCAGCACGGGCGGGGATCGAAAAGTCGCCTCCGTTGTGAAGCTCCTTCGTGGGTGACATTGACACTGCAACAGCGGTGCCTCAAGCGAGGGTCTGACTGACTCGAGCTGAGCACGGGGCCATCAAGCGCAGACCAAAGGCGCGTCAAGCCACCCGCCTATTTGTTGCACCATGCCGCTCCCACGTCGATCGTCTCCAATGCGAACGTGTAGTGCTTTGTGGCTGACGCGCTTGCATCGCACAAGTCATACAGGATTGCATCGTGGATCTCGCAACCGCGCATGCCACGGGTGTGAGTGGGGATTGGGGGATTAAGCCCAACGACAGTGGACAAAGCCACCCATTTCAGCCGAATCGAGCGCTTGTGCCGATCCCAGGGTAGACGCCCCGCAGAGAAATTAGTTGTGCTCGTACGAGTACGGAGCACTTGTAGGGGTTCGGCTGGCTTGCGTGGTGAATTGTTTGTTGTCGTCCAGGACAGCCTGTCATGCGGGGGACAGAAAAAACGCGCCCCCTACGGCAATTTGCCGTACAAACTGGCCCGTTGCATTCAGCAAGACTTCTTCGATCGCAATAGAGAATGCGACCGCAACACAGCAAAAAAAAGGCCGATAATTAAGTTCAATGCTACAGAGGTGTTCAGCTAGGTGCTATTCATTTTATTACTCATTTTCTTGTACGGTTGAGCCCAAGATTTCTTGAAGCTGCTCTCGCAAGACCACGTCTTTGGGGGCGCGTTTTTACTGTCCCCCGCATGCCTGTGTTTCGGGGGCTGGAGTGCGACGTGTCCGCCCTGCCCCCCCGGAAGATCGACGGCTGCGAGACGGGCACGATCTTACGCCGTGTATCCGAGGCAAGTCATCGAGAAATGAGGCACTTTGGTACGAGTACGGAGTAACGTTAGTCTCTGCGCGATTCCTCGGGGAGCTGGGGGGGGGTTAAGACCAAGCAGAGGTGTCGTGGCTTGCGGGTGAGAATTACGATTGAGGTTAGACGGAAAGAGCATGGGCTGCGGCCTGGGGAAGGAAGCGACTTCCATGCCGATATCACAGGGAATTGGGCAGCCGCCAACAAGCGTCATGCACGCTTGCATGGATCGGGCAAGGACCACCCACGTATGAGTGCTCGTACACGCACGCCCTGGCGCTTCTCACCCAGCAACCCAGCCCTAGGGCTCCATGGCTCCCACCATGCTGCGCCATCCTCCAGGTCTCGGCGTGGCATCGTCCTACTCGCACCCAGACGACACAGTACATTGCCTCCCTTTCACAAGCCGAACAGGGATCCATCGGCCAACAGCGGCCAACGCCTCTTCCTTCGTCATGTTTTCGCCAACGGCGCATGCCTTCCATGGCGGCCCTCACCCCGTTCGGGCCCAGGCGAGGCATATTTGTGATTGGGACGCATGCAAGAGTCGCTCGCAAGGGACTGACTCTGTTCGTCGATGCAGGTCCCCACGGCAAAAGCCACCGCATGCCTTGTCCTCTCTGGCGGCGTCGCTGGCGCCGTCTAGACCTCAGCTTTGACAAGTAATTACGGACTGCCCAGCGGGCACCGTCCAGCCCCGTCTCAGCGCACCGCCCCGACAACCGCTAAAAGGTAGGTACTTGGGGGGACCGTCGGCCCACCTCGTGACAGGATCAATCACATGGCGCCGTGCTGACGTGGTATGATCGCATCCAGACCGTCCCGATCTAGCATCGTCCCAGATCAGTCGATCGGATGTCTCCACAGTCAGCTAGATCCCAACCGGCTGGTCTGCGGCGAACACGCCCCTCCCTTGGACTGCTTTGAGATTCCACCATAACGCTGGCTCTCTTGTACCGAATGCAAGGGTGCTGCCAGGCGGCGCGGATCTGTCGGCCGGGCCAACAATTTCTTGACAGCAACTGTTTATCTCCTCTTCCCTGCTCGCCCGAAATGACGGGCCAAGCGGGCTTCGGCGAGGTGTGGTGGATTTTCCAAATGAAGGACGAGCCGCGATCTTCATCCAAACAGTGGTCCCTTCGGCCATCTCCCGTTGTGGGATCTATAACCCGGAAACAACAAATATTATTTTCGCCAGCATGGCATACGGCTACGGGTTATTATGCATGTCCGACAAAAGTAACACCTCCGGACTCACCGGTTTCCACCGCCAGCCTGGCTGGCATGAATGAGGAGTGCCCCCGGGAGGGGCGTCTCACCACTGCTCGTACATCGCATCCTTTACTACCTCTAACCTCACCCGGGGCAGCGCTGCAGCGATACAGGCACATTTGTCAGCTCGGTGTCACGCCGAATGTCCATGCAATGTCAGGTCGCAGCTAACGGGTGTGCTGGGTGTGACAGCCTTGGCGCATTCGTCATCGACCAATCCATCGCCTTGTCGACCAGATGGTGCGCCTGACAATCATTGTTTGCTGCAAGCCATTCGCGGGGAGTACGGCTGATGCCGCGCCCGCTGAGCGATGCAATCTCCATGTCCCCGGCCGCCTTTGGCGGGCAGACGCCACGGCAGCTTTCTTGCCGTCTTACTGCGGCTAGACCGGAGGCTTACGCAAAAGCGGATAGATAAAGTGCTGAGAGTGGTCTCGGTCACCCTCAGCGACATGTCGCACCGTCGCCATTCGTGTTTGGCCGCTGACAGCATCGGCAGCCAGAAGCGCTACGAGGGTTGAGACCGTGCAGATTGGGCCGCTGGATGCCCACGAACGTGATGTTGTGGGATTCTAAACGCGCTTCCCCTCTCCTCTGCTGTCCGTGGTCGATTGGTCTCTGATGCGACACGTTTCCCGTTGGACGTTAGGGTTGCATCCGTCACATGAGATCGCAAATGCCCAAACCTCAACTTTGTCACTTGTCGCCTTCATTTACCAGGTTTTGGGCCAACAGCCGTCGACGTCGCCCGCCAGTCAAGCCATTGACCGCACGGGGTGGGGAGGGGAGCGTGCGTCTCTGTTGGTGGCGCGTGCATGCAGGACAACTTGTCAACTGGTAACCTCGCATCGCATCGCATCAGATTCTGCAACCGCCGATGCCCATGCTCTTTGCGTACCAGCCGATCGGCGGCGTTGACCCTGATTGCCTGGCCGCAGACCTACCATTGGGGTATTGCCAGCCACGAAGATGAGAAGGCGGGGAGGAAGGGTTCGAGAGAGAAAACCATCCACTGAGAAGGTAGGCCAAGTCCGCCAACGGACTTCTTCCGCCCCTTGACAGGTGACAGAATGTGGACAACGGCCCGAGCGGGAAGCATAACAGTCATGAAATGATGGAGACAGAGGAAGTAGGAGCATCGCCATCCAATTACACAAGCAGGCAGCGCCAAGGAGGTCCACGCCAGACCCCTGGCCTCCCCATCTCTCAATACTCGCAAAAGTTGGGAGAATGCGCCCTGGGCTCTCCGAAAAATTGCTTTTCCCTCGATTGGCTTGTTCGTCGCTCACGATTAGCGCATGGATCGGTGTCAGATCGCGATGTTTCCGAACACGAGGCCGACTCGCATCGCCTCCGAGAATATTGCCAGCCATCCAGCCAATGCAGCTTCGCGAGAGTTGGGCAAATTTGCGCCTCCTTGCCAACTCACTTTGCCATCGTTGCCGATAGCTCAAGCCTATGTGTCAGTTCGAGTAGACAACGCGACGGCCAAGGAGCTCGGCCGGCGGTACGCCGCAGCCCACTTATCCTGATGCTGGCAGCCAACCAAAGGATCGCCCAGCCTTCGCCGAGAGCGCCGGGGTTTCGCTCGGCGAGCTCGTCTTAGCGATTAGCTCACCGCCAACAGGGGACGGACATTGCAGGCCCCCCCCAACTTTCTCCAACAGCCATGTGGCCAGGATCTTGTACCCGGCGGACCGTTCTCGATCAATCGCCGTGACATCACCGGCCGGTGCATTTCTGTATGCAAAACTCTTGAGGGGATACTCTAATGGAGCCAGCGCGCTGTCGCTACTCTCTCCGACTTCTTTGCTCATAGGCGTTTTATTATAGGCTTCACAGCTCTCTGCTACCGACATGGGATGCTCTTGTACCTGATATTGGTGCACCCTGGTTGAAGGTATAGTAAACGGAGACTCCTACGAGTACACCCCTTCCCTCCGACCGGACTGGCCTCCGATAACGCGTGTTGCGAATGGGGCACCGCCGTGCATTAGGCAAACCATTCTCGCGGGTCTAGAAAATCTCGATTCTTGCACGCGCCGCCAAGGGGCCCTCATCCGCCTCGGCTATAGCTTTGTCGCGGCCTAAGGGACAGGGACCTGGGGGGAGGCTGCGGTGCGGGTTCGCATCGCATCTGGGGCTGCGGCACGAGACTCTTTCGGAAAAGTCTCAATTTCTTCGGCCAGATCGGCCCCTCTTGCAGCGATGGGTCCCTTTGTCCCCTTTTTTTTTCTGCCTCTCACTGCGTCAATATCACGCCACGTCTTCCGTATTTGCTCCGTCGGGAATCTCACGCCCTGTCTGCTTCTGGCCGCTGGTTCCCGGGCCGCTCGTTCCTGGCCGAGCAGGGAGTCCCATTGCAGCGGCTAATCATGATGGAGGTAGCAATTGAGGTTGGGTGGCTGTGTAGCCGGACTCCGTAGGTACGATCATGCACTGCTGGAGATGCGAGGCACTTTTGTCCAAGCAGGCACCGACAGCGCGACCAACCCAAATCAAAGATGCCCGGCCAGGCAACCTGCTCCTACGCTCCAGCCATACAGCATCTGGGCGAGCACAAGATAGGGAGGTATTATTTGCATGACAACGTGCCATGGCTACTGGCGCAAAGCGCAGCGAGTGTCGGCTTCATCGGGAGTGTGTGGTGTACGACTACGACGTCGGTTGGTGAGTTGGCCGATGGCATGCATTTCAGTCGAGCACACCCAACAATGGCATACTCGTACAAGGCAAGCTGCCCACGGATTCGACATAGCCTGGCCAACGCTCTCGTCGTACTCGTAATATCCGTCACGGGTGCGCTGATTGGCTCTAGGAGCTGCGGTGGACCGTGCGGCCCTCGTGGATTCTTGCCTTGTCTGGTTCGTCTAGCAACCATAAGCTGACCTTGAAGGTCGCAGCCAGCATGATGGAACTGGGCATGGCCATGCCAGCGCCCGCCGGTGCGGCGCACCAGGGGCTTGGCAGCAGCCATCGATGATGCTCCCGAAGAAGCGGTAGAGTGACATGGTTGAAGCGTTTCGCTGACCGCGGAATCGTCTCGAGTTTCCGAGCGGTCCTCGTCATCGACGCAACAACCTTGTCCCCTGTTCATGCCAAGGCCGTTCAACCGACCAAACTCACCCCATTTCTGGCGCGCGACGGCAGACACCCTGGGTCCACCGACGCGCGAAGCTAATCGTGACCTTCATCGTGGGGATACTTGCCAAGATGCTTCGACCGTCGCCCAGTCATGGGCTCAGGGCAGATCCTGTCAGGTCAGGGGAGTGTGCGCGACCGATCCCTTACCCGAACCAGATCGCATGCACGCACCAGCCGAGTCTGTGCCCCAAGGAGGAGTGAGGGTAAAGCAAAAGTTGCCTGGTGTTCGTCGCTGAGCCCCCCATCCTGGGGCGGCGGCAACGAAAGACCATGCCATGGACGTCCAGTTGTGGAATACGGCGACACCGGAACCGTGTGCGTACGAGAACAATCTGCCATACGAGTAGGCCGTGGACGCAGGGTCTGGATCAATAATGGCACAAGCCTTCTTGCACTTGCGAAATCCTGCTCACGCAACATGTGTGTAAGATGAGGCAAGGGCAAGAGAAAATCTGACGAAGCGGAGCGGATATCTCCGTCACCATCTGAGGTGGGAAGGTAGTTCTCGGGCACTCTCGTACCTGGTAAACGCAAGTACGGAGCATTACTCCGTCGCAACCTTTCTGCCGGCAACCGGACTTCTCTCCGGGCGTTGCCCTGCCGGGCATGTCGACGGAGGACGTCCGACGACAGGGGCTCGGGCCCTGAAGTGGTTCGCCGGTGGGCAAGCCCGCCCGACGATGTGACCTTGCGGTCGTGGCTCATGGCGCCAAGGGCCAATTTTGTAGTAGCGCCAGATTGTTTATCGACAGAAGACGTTTGGATGCCGTAGAGGCGTACATGCGAACGCGACTGGCGCCCATGTCGTCGATGATCTCACCGGAATCCAGATCCGCCGGCGAGAGCAGAGGGCGATATCTCGGCATCTGGCTCTAGCCGCGTGCGTGTATACGAAGCACAAGCATTCCAAGCACGCCCCGGGGCTAGACTGCTCTTGGCAAGTTCGGACACTGACAGCGGACGATTGGAGAAGACTTTACGAGTACTCCCAAGACCCAGCAAGGTGGTGCCGCATCTGTCGGCCAAGAAATCACGGCGGGTCTATCGATGGACTGATCATCCGCAGCAAGGGCACAGGAGGCGAGGATGCGCCTTGCGTACCCGAGAGTGGTTGAGTTTGCTGGTGATATACCGGCCGCAATGGATTTGAGCCGCCTTCCAGCCCCATCGAAGGACAGAAAGACTGCCACGGACCCGCGGCTGCCGAAGAAGCGCACGGATGCTTGGCGATATGACGACGCGGCAAGGGCCGCATGGCTTTCCACGCTCCATGCGAGGCAAGTCAATGCCTGGTGTACGCCGTACGAGCTGCAGCATCACTTGCAGCGGCTTCCGATGGCTCGAGCGCTCGTGGTGCAGCACAGCCGTTCGATCACTCTCTCCTCCCCGCGGCATAATGACGATCGCCCGCCACAATAGAGGACGAGTCGTTTCAAGGCCTTTCCACATTTGGGCCGGGCCTGGACCCCTTTCAACCCTTCTCCGGTCAACCTTGAAGACGGTGGGGATCTTTATCGAAGCTGTCAAACAACGGCGGATCGGCGTCGATGGCCCCTGCGCAGGCGTGGGGTCTCTCGGCCTGCGTCACCAAAGCTGGACGATGCCTTGTGCAGTGGGACGGCAATGGTCGGTTTGCTGCAGAGGCCCGCGAGAGTTCCACCTTGGTCACTCTGAACCGTAGTTTCGCAAAATCTCCGGTGTTGTGCAAAAGGAGTTGTGTATCATATTTTGCGCAGACGGGAAGTCTGACGTTCCCATCACGCGACGACACCGAGGGCATCGACATGACAGGATTTCTACCCGCGAAAACCCTGGACTGCCAACCGCCCAATCACAGACGCGGGCCAAACGTGAGATCAGCGGTTACGAGTGCGAGCAGGTCGAGGCGTCGGCCAACAAGAGGCGACCACCGTTCCTTGGGAGTCTTGGACCCGAGCGACTTGGGTGGGAAGATCGAGGCTACTGCGCTCTAGGGTACTCGATACCTCGTTTTGGCCCCCAGAAGACTATGGAGCCCGGCGTAAGCGGTCAGGACAAGGAACAAGGATGTTTAGGAACGGCGAGGCCACACAAGGACAGCGCCGAACCAGGACCCTCCATCTTGCTCGATACGGCGCTGCAGCGGTGATGCAGCGGTGCAGCCCTCCCAAAGGAAAGCCCGGCAGGCCGGGCTCCTGTGGCGGTCGCGAGGGCGAGAGAGGGGGAAGAAGCAAAACTGAAGACGATGGACGCCCGACTGGTGCTGGATCGGCGGATCTGCGATATCTGACTAGCACCGCCGGGTAGCAGTTGCAGCTGGCGGCGGCACTTGAAGCCGAAGACCATGGCCAAGTGGGAAGATGCGGCCCACGCGCGCTCTCTCGTGAGTAGAGTCGTAGTCAGACTGGAGACGTTGCAGATGACACCCGCCGGCTGTTGCCGCCCGCCCTCGCAATGGCTCCCTGGACCCCCCGAGGATGCCCCATGACCGCGCCGCGGCCAGTGGCATCGTCGAATCAGAGACTTGGAGAAGGCCGAAAGGGCGCGGAAAACCGCTGCTAGCTGGCCAGCTACAGCGGTCGGATCGGCGGCCGAGCACGAGGCGTAGTCTACGAGCCCTCCTCGTACGCGGCGGTCCGCACGCCCAGAAGAGCCATCCGTGTAAGCGAAGGGCGCGAGAGCCAGCAAGGCGGCACAAACATACATACGAGTACGAGTACTCCGTACCGCGCCAAGCACGGCTGCGAGCTGCCAGGAATTTTTTCTGGCGGCTCAGGGTCTCGTTAGAGGCATTCTGGAAGCCAAGAGCTGGAGACGGGGCCGCCCATGAGTCGGTAGCGAGATGAGCGTCGGCTGGGGTCATCGCTAGCGGTGCCTGGGCCTGCGGCTCCGTCCATCAACATCGTCTTCGCAATGACTCGAGGACGCCGACGCCGGGACGCCACCCCTCCTCCGGCACAACTCCCCGCCTGAGCTTGCCTTACCGCCACTCTGCGAGAACTGGTAGCTTGTTGGAAAGCGGACGATGAGCACATCAATTGACGACGACGATGATACCGGGACAATGCCAGCAGAGCATAAACCGCAACCTCGTCACATGGCACCAGCAACTCCGTCACTTCGCCCTGCCCTCAGCAGCCCAGCCCAGCCCAGCCCAGCCCAGGACATGGGGGCGTGTGGTGAGCAAACTACTCGGGGATGGTGGGCGCAATCCCAAAGGGCCCAGCCGGGGGTGGCCAGCCAAGCCATGGACCTGGCGTGATCAAGATCCACTCCGAATCGAGAGGGCCCATCTGGATCTGGGCGAGATTAGGTCGACGGGCCCCATCTCGCGACTTGCTGCAATGCGCTGCCCGCCACCCACGGAGCGGCGCCCTCCTGTGCGAACCTGCGCGCGCGCTGGGTCCTCGATCTGCCCTGCACCAAGCACGACGTGTACGAGTCGCCGCTACTCATACGTATCTCGGCAGGCACGTACTCGTACTCAGGAGGCGTTCCGAATCTCGATGCAACCGCCCACACCCCCAACGGCCAGCCAGCCTGCCTGACGTCGGCTGGCCGCCCCCCCCGCCCCCCCCC
>JALHBU010000001.1:0-74320 GCA_024340005.1 Tolypocladium tropicale | reverse complement strand
GTCCGCCTCCGGGGAGGGAGGGGAGGGGAGGGGAGGGGAGGGGAGGAGAGGGGATGCGATGCGATGCTATGGGATGGGCTGGGAGGGGAGCATGGGGAGGATGCGAGCCTGGAGTGGTGGTGGGTGGGTGGCTGTCGGCAGGGCAGTCTGGAGTCTAGCGAGGAGGGCGTCCGGGCGCGGGAGTTGTCTGGTCTGGCTGCAGCCAGCCAGCGAGGCCAAGGCGGCATCGGCCATGGCGAGAGAGGGAGAGCGCGCGAGAGAGAAAGAAGCGGACGACGAGGTGTTTTGTCGAGGCCGCCACCTTGCGCCGTCGAATGTATGTCTCACCAGTCGTCTGCGTCCGTCGCAACGCATCGCTTGCGCTTCTGGGCTTCCAAGGGTTCCACGTTGGCTTCGGTGGAGTCGCCCGCGTGCGGTGCTGGGGCCGTTGTTGCAAACAGCGTCATCCCATCCGCCGCCGTCGGCCAGCCGCCCGCTCCGCCCCATCTCCGTGGCCGCGCCCGTAGTCCGTGCCCGTAATTGTCCATCGCGACTCGCCGCTTGGTTGCTTGGTGCCGCCTCCTTGCCTGCCCACGCCTTGCCCCATGCCTTGCCCATGCCATGCCATGCCATGCCATGCCATGCATCCGACGCCCATGCTTGCATGCTTCCAGCCACGCACGCACGCACGCACGCACGCAACCACCGACGTCGACTCGCACGCACACCTAATCCGTACCTACCTACGGAGTACGGAGTACACGACATCCACCGGCAGCCGCGCTCGTCAAAAGGACCACCAGGGGCGGTCCAAGGGGCGGGGGCGCGCAGCGCACCTCTCAGTCATTCAACCCCAAGTCCGCGCGCGCGGGCAGCTTTGTTTTGGATGCAATCGAACCGGGCGCGCTGCTTCGTTCACATGCGTCTGCAGTAATTTAGCAGAAGCAGCAGGTGGAGCAAAACAGCATCCGGCACCGCCGCCTCCGCCGCCGCCGCCGCCGCCCACACCCCCAAAGGGTAGTTGAATTAGCAGGCTCCAGCTCCAGCTGAAAGGGGACGGACGGAGCTTCCCTGGGGCTGGCCGGGTGCGGCGCCGGATGACGATTCCGGGTCTCGCGCGACGACCAGCCCGAGCATACAAAGAGGGCTGGGGGGTTGCTTCTCCGGCCGTCCTGCTTTTCCTGCTTCTTGCTGCTTCTCGCTTCTCACGTCCTTGCTTTTCCTCGTTCCTCTTCCCTCCCCCGCCTACACCACCACCGTCTTGGCCAAGACGGGATTGCTGGGTGTGAATGAGTGTGTGAGAGAGAGATAAAGACGAGTAGACACACGCACACAACACAATCTACGTACACACACACGAGCGTCGCCGCCCTCCCCCCACCCCTTCATCGTCAAACAGTCGCAGAGGGAGCCGGGAAGCAATAGACCGCCGTGGAGGGGTTTCCTGTTGAAAGATCGGGACTTGCAAGCAACTACCTCCAATTCAATCTGGCCGTGCCATCCGTCCGTCCGTCCGTCCGTCGTACGCTTGTTGGTCCTCGTCGTGGTATTAGATTCGAATCAGCTGGAGGAGACTCTAAGAGAGCACACGCGCACACGCACACGCACACACACTCGTACCGTGGGACAGTACCGTCGCAACCGTTACCATGATGCATCCACAAGAGCAGCGTCCGCATCAGCAGCAGCAGCAGCAGCAGCAAGCATCACAGCAGCAGCAGCAGCAGCAACAACAACAACTACACCAACAACAGCAACAAGAGCAGCAACATCACCACGAACAGCTCCTCGCCTCCCACCGCCTCCACCTCCTCGCCCGCCACAACCCCCAGCTCGCCCACAAGCTGCACCAGATGGCCCTCCCGCTGTCGCCCCTCGTCCAGCTCACCACGGGCGCCGTCCACCCGCACTTCCCCCGCACCGTCCTGCAGTTCTGGCTGCTCACCGACGCCCAGCTCGAGAGCCTCGCCAGCTTCTACCACCAGCGCTCGCGCTCGCCCTGGTCCGCCCAGTACCCCTGCCCCGTCGTCTGGCGCTCCGACCTGCCGCTCGAGGAGAAGCGCCGCCGCATGGGCAAGTTCATCGGCCTGCGCGGCTGCGACGTCGACGTCGCCGCCCAGCACCGCGGTAGGATGGCCGCCGCCATGGTCGGCTCCGGCAGCGGCGCCCTCCGCTCCGAGGACGACATCGCCGAGGAGGCCCGGCTGGCCGCCGCCGACGAGGAAGTCTGGAGGCGGAAGCTGAGCCCGTGGTGAGGAAGTGCCTCGTCGGGGAGGTGGTGGACGTGGGCTTCTAGGCATTCACGGTCATGACTTGATATCTTTACATTTGGATGGCTTGGTTCCTTCTGGTCTGGCTGGGTCCGGTCGAATTTTCTTTTTGGTTCACGAGCATGTAGATGAGCGGCGTCACTCGCACAGCATCGGGGCAGCATCTGGCTTTCCGGCTTTTTTTTTCTGGGTACACTTGCATAGAAACCACTGCAATTTGAGTCATATCCTTTTTCAAATCAGGCCCGCCCAACGCCTCGAGCTGCAAGATTCTACTCTCTGCTCCCACCGTGACTTGATGTAGTGCAAGCGGCCAAAAGCCGCGCCCGTAGTCGGTAGCTGTATCTGTCTCGTACAATGCCGCCCGCGGTTCCGTCGCCATAGATTCGCCATGGTCAACTGTGAAAAAAGTACCGCACCTCTGCAGGTGCTCATTTCTTGCCCTTCTTCCCGCCCTTGCCCGACTTGCTCGGCGTGTCGACCAGCACGCCGTCGTCCTCGCTCGCCCCCTTGGCCGAGTTCTTCTCCGAGTCGTCGAGCTCTTTCATAAACTCGCCCTGGATCTGTCCTCTCCGCTTCTCCCACCACTGCTTCTCCGACTCCGTCTGGGCTTGTATCTCCGCCAGGCTTTCGCGGAGCTTGGTGTTGGCGGCGATCTCGTGGGCTGACTGGAAGATGGTTGGACCCCAGTTGGGCGCCAGGGCGTTGGCCTGCAGGGCAATCGTCAGCGGGCGAATCTCGAGTCGCAGCAGTGCTCATCGCGGCATACCTCTGTCACAACGTCCCGCAGCTCCTCCTCCATCTCCTTCTCCGCGCGCAGGAACCTCTGCCACAGGTCGTCGCCGACGCTCCCCCGCGCCAGCAGCGAGCTGCACGCTTGCTTGGCCGTCTTGATCTGGATCAGGCGCTCAATATCCTCTACCGCTCGCCGCAGAAGCGCTGCTTTCAGGACGCTGTCGGGGACGCGGGGGGACTTTTCGTTGCCGTCTTCGGGCCCCATGTGCAGCAGAGACAGGTAGACATTGCGTTGCAGGTTGGGTCCGAACCAGGGCGCAAGGTTCGCGCTTTCAGCTTTTGGCGCGCGTGTTAGCATCTCGAGCCTAAATTGCTTCGGGGAGCGCAGAGTCGTACCAGCCTTCCGCTTGCGGTAGATGGTCGAGAAGGTCATGAGAGCGCCGCCCAGGACGAGCAGGTACGCAAAGGGAAGGGCCAGGCCCTTCCAGTCGACGCTGAACATGACTGCGAAATTCAAAGACGAAGAAGCGAAGAGCGGCCGTGCGGAAAGGCAGAAGCGAAAGGAGCGCGGGCAGTCGGTCGTCGTTGGCGCAGAGGCGATTGTACAGAGTGTGCGCAAGAAGGTGATCGCCGTTCTGGACACATGCCAGCTGGATCCTTTTCCGGCCGTGTGTCCCTCCGTGGTCCCGTACGGAGTACGTACTTCTGGCCAGGTAGCCTCCCGTGGCGCGCCTCGCCCGTTAGTGGTTACCACCGCTGTGGCAGGTGCGTCACACAGCCGGGCCGAAGTTTCTCCAGCTCTGCCGAAGCTCCTTGGGCGATGACGCTTCACACTGCTGACTGGCAGCTGTGCCTAGACGACAACCATCGGCGAGCCTGGTAGCTGACCAACCATTGACATCCACCAGCTTCCATGTATCTTTAGCTGCTGCTTTCACCCCCAGCTGCTCTCGAACTCTCATCCGTCTTGCCCACCGGGGTCTGCAGACTACTCGTGCACTCGACCTGCCACAGCGAGTGCATCTGCTGTACCCGCTAGAAGGTGCGAGACCTTGTCCGCAGCATCATCGGAGACCCTTCGAAGACGCGCTGCATTTGGTCCCACGGCAAACGACGATCCTCACCCCCCGCCATGTTGCTGCGACTGCGCGGACCGGATGGCACGTTCCGCTTGACGGTCGAGCCAACCTCGACCTTTGGCGAGCTTGGCCACAAGGTGAGCCTTCAGCACCACACTGCCGCCCGGTGAGGTACTGACCCTCCCGTCACAGCTGCTGCAGCTACTGCCGAGCAACGTCGATCCCAAGACTCTCACTGTGTCGAATTCCCCGACTGGCGGAGACTCAAAGAAGCTCGCGGAAGTTGCCAATTTCAAGATCGGACAGATCGGACTGAAGTATGCTACCCCGCGCCGGCCTCTACAACAGGCTTCTAACCTGAATCATGCAGACACGGGGATTTAGTCTTCGTCACGTACAAGACCGGCGCCTCTGCCAACGGAGACATGAACGGTGATGCCTCTGCAAAGGTCACGTCGGCACGGCTCAGCGGAAAGCCCGTTCTGCCCAACGAGGACACTCCCATTGACCCGAGCCCCGAGAGAATATCCAAGCCTTGGGAAGTCGTTCGACAGTCTGCCCTCGACGACCGTTTAGACAGGCTGGATGGAAAGATCCCGCGAGGACGAGACCGGATGTGCAGACACGGCCCCAAGGGCATGTGCGACAACTGCCAGCCCATGGACCCCTTCGACCCGGGCTACCTTGCCGAAAAGAAGATCAAATACCCCTCTTTCCACTCGCACCTCCGCAAAATAAACGCCTCCACAAACAAGCCCGAGCTAGGGAGCTCGTACATACCGCCGTTGGTGGAGCCGTACTACCGCGTGAGACGAGACTGCCCAACAGGTCATCCGCCGTGGCCAGAGGGCGTATGCTCCAAGTGCCAGCCGAGTGCCATCACGCTGAACCCGCAACCTTTCCGTATGGTCGACCACGTCGAGTTTTCGTCGCCTTCGATCATCGACAGCTTCATCGATACGTGGCGCAAGACTGGATCTCAACGAATAGGCTTTTTGTACGGCAAGTACATCGAGTACACCGAAGTGCCTCTGGGCGTCAAGGCCGTCGTGGAAGCCATCTACGAGGTACCGCAGGTTGACGAGTTGGACGGCATAAGCATGAACGCGTGGGAGAACCGGAATGAAGTTGACGAAGTGGCCAAGGCATGCGGCTTGGAGCCAGTCGGTGTCATCTGGACGGATCTGCTGGATGCCGGCCAAGGCGACGGCTCCGTCGTCTGCAAGCGCCACGCAGATTCGTACTACCTCTCCTCGCTCGAAATCTGCTTCTCGGCTAGACTGCAAGCTCAGCACCCGAGAGCTTCCAAGTGGAGCGACACGGGCCGATTTGGCTCCAACTTTGTCACTTGCATCATCTCCGGGAACGAGCAGGGCGAGATCGCCATCTCGTCGTACCAGATGTCGAACGAGGCGGTGGAAATGGTGCGCGCAGACATCGTCGAACCATCCGCGGACCCCAACGTGATGCTCGTCAGAGACGAGGAAGAGGACGACGGGTCTGTCAGCCGCACGAGATATATCCCCGAGGTGTTTTACCGCAGAAAGAACGAGTACGGCGCCAACGTGCAGGAGAACGCCAAGCCCTCATTCCCTGTCGAATATCTCTTCGTCACCCTAACGCACGGCTTTCCCGCCAACCCGAAACCCACATTCACGCAGACGGACTTCCCCATCGAAAACAGAGAGTACATCGGAGAGAGTCAGGAACACTCTTCTCTCGCCAAGACGCTCCGAATGAGCCCCGGCATGAAGGCCAGCGACAACTGCCAGGAGCTGTCCAACTTCCATTTACTCTGCTTTGTACACCAGATGGGGGTTCTTTCCAAGGTCTGTTCAAGGATCCACTCTCCCCTCCAACGTCCAACATGACGGCCTGCTAATCTTGCCTAGGACGAATTCGCCCTTCTTTGTCGCGTCGCGAGCCAGCACGACCTCGCCGACTCGTTTCAGCTCCGTTCCACGGAGGGCTGGCAGACGCTGCAGGCCATCCTCCAATCGACTGGTGAGCGCATCCCCAAGCGTCCTCGGGATCGCATTGGCGACTCTTCCTCGGGCAACCTACCTGCCCGCGACTCGGGTGAGCCTCTTACTAAACGATTTGCTGCCTTCAGGCTGAACGAGCGCCGCACGCTGGGCCCAGAACCCGCTGAATGAACGTTGCCGTGGGGCCTGGAGGGAGGACGAGGTGTAGATTTGTGATGTCTGGATGACTGTCGTTCCGGTCGGCGTTGGGGGTGGCATGTCTAAGAGCGATTGGGCTTCTGCTTGGGGGGAGGATTGCATCTAGACCAAGTAATGGAGCGAAAGGGCTTACACCACCTAGCGCGAGCAAAATCACAAGACATGGGCGCCAATTGAACTGGAGCTTGTGATGTACGACGGAGCTTGTGATGTACGACTCTTGCTTTTCTACCTTCGAGGTTGGTGAGGTTGATTCCTTCTGTTCTGCTGAAGTTGGCTTTGCGTGACAGCGGCCAACGGCGGCATTCAAGTCCCCCAGCATCCTTGTTCCGGTTGCGAAGACCCCCGCCGGCTTCTGTACCTTGCATTTGTTGTCCACCCAACAGGCCGGCACTTCATCTGCCGTGGGCGGAGACCCAACTAGCTCGGCTCGGCTGCTTTTTCGGGAGCGTTGGCTGTGTTGGACTTTTGGTACTGGGGGTATGTTCGCTGGGGTCTTAAATTTTGGAGGCAGAGAGCATGTAGGGCGCTTGGCCTTGCTCCGGGCAACAAGGTATGCGGAAGATGGTCCGGCGCAAGGTGAGAGAGAGCACTAGCTCTTCCATTTAACTCTCTCTCCTCTGTGTAACTATGTACCAAGCAACACGGCCGCCAAGTTACTTTTTAGATGTACGCCGAGCAAAACTGACCAGGTTCGTCGTCGTCTATTGAGGCGATGGACTTGGCAACTCGCATCTCGCAGAATCGTCTAACTTGCAGCCCGTCTTCGAAACTTGCATAACTCGCATGCACTTGATTGCTGTACAGTATACCTCACCGGTACGGATTACGGTACTGTGACACTACCTCTTGGGTTTCAGGTTTTCATATATTTTTTTTTGCACTGGCTTCGCGGTGCCCAAAGCGTACCTACGAGTAGACGCCGCGGAGATGGCCAATTAGATCTCGGCGAATGCCCGTAGCGTAAGATGGGCTGGCGGCGGGCGATGGCGCTGAGCCCAGGACCCTTCGCCGGCCCGTTTGCCATTACGGAGGCCGGGCGGGTGACTCGATAAGCGGCGGGAGAGCTCCATAAGAGCGCTAGAGGCAGAGGGGCACGAGGGGATAAGGTATGGCGGGGAGACGCTGGCAGCTACGACACCCAAGGCCTGTCCAGGGCCGGCTGCCCGCTCTCGTCAGCGCTTCCACGGGCAGCCGTCCGGGCAGCCGTCCGGGCTGGGCTCGCACAAAGTTGCGCGCTGCGAGTGGCAGATGCAACGCTCCGCGCCGAATACGACGGCGCCAACGAGACAGCACGCAATGCGCTGCCTGCGAGAAAAGCACGCAAGCCCCTCCCCCGCTGGGGTTGCAGAGTGGGCGGGCGTGGGTTTTGGCTTGACTCGCGGGCGATGGCCGGCTCAGTGCGTCACACCAGTGGGCCGCCAGCGACTTAAGCATCCGAACATCGGCCTGCCTGGTGGTCGCGCAGCTGCGGGCCCCAAGCGCCAAGCTCGGTGGTGTCGTCGGGTGTGCGACGCGCCGCAGAGCCACTGCTAATAACCTCTGACCAGGAAGGGCAGTTTTCCAAGCTACCGTGCAGAAAAGCCAAACGCTCTCCGAGGGGACTGGGCAGGCAGGCAGACAGGCAAGCAGGCAAGCGGCGAGATCTGCGATTGCGGCGGCAGAGGGAGCGGCCCGTGGTCGTCTCACGCACCCGCCGCCCGCACGTCGTCGAGAAGGGCAATGCCATGGCGAAAAAGGGTGCGTCTGCACGAGCCGTGATCCTCGTGCAACCCTCTCCGCCGCGGGGGACGGCTCCCGTTGGTCAATGGAGGCGCCTGGCCAGGCCACCCGGAATGGGGGCCTGCAGCGCTGTGCTCGTACAATAATACCCAGCCCGGACTCGCGGATGGGAGCGTGCTGCAGCATCCTCCAGTGACCGCCAGGACCTAGCGCCGTTCCCCAGCCAGGCGCCTTTTTCGCCCGCGTCCTATTTACGGGGCTGGCTGGCTGGCTGGCTGAGCCCGCAGCATCGTCGTCTACGAGCATTATTATTTTGTGTGCGCGTGCGTGCGTGTGCCAGCTCGAGGAAAAAGCATTTCCTGTCTAAGCTGCCGATCGGTAGTTCATTCGCTTGCCCTGTAAGCTGAGATCTCAGCGGCTCCGTCCATCCCCCCAACAAGAAATTCGCAGCGGCGTCGGGCCTTATTAGCTTATCTTATCGGTGACTCGTTCCGTTCCCCGGCCCCGGACCGCCTTTTTTTTCATTTATCACGCTGGCTGGCCGCCCTGAGAGCGTCCTCGCCTTCTCGTCCCCACACCCGCCAGCCAGCCTCTGGAAGAGTCACCGACTCTCGACTCCCCCCATATAACCCCTCGGTCTGCCGTCCTGACGACTCAATTGGCATTCCATCTGGCCAGGCTGTTTGCGGGTACGTGCACGACACGCATTGAGTCCCGAGGGAGTCTGCTGCAATGCCGCCGAATATGCCTGCTTCCTTAGCCGGCCGAGCTCCGGTCCTGCTCCGACACGGTCGCCGGATTCCTCGAGCCCTCCCGGCTGCCGCGCGCGCCTTCACCGCAGCATCGCTCAGGGCGCCGGGCCGAGCGCCGTCGCTGCCGGCCAAGCAGGTGAAGCGTCTGGGCACCATTTCAATTGTGCGGCCCTATAGTTCTGCGGCCGCCCAGTCCGCGCCCAACCCCCAGGCCTACCTGGAGAGCGGCGTCATCAAGCCCAAGCAGAATGTCGATGTCAAGAAGGTGCTTGTCATTGGCAGTGGCGGTCTCGCCATTGGCCAGGCCGGAGAGTTTGACTATTCAGGTTCGTTGAAGCCCCGGGTCGTCGTCGTGGATGAGAGAGCGCTCATGCTGACCACGACTCCTACGCACAGGTTCCCAAGCCCTGAAGGCGCTCAAGGAGGCCGGTGTCGCCTCGGTCCTCATCAACCCCAACATTGCCACCATCCAGACCAACCACACCCTCGCCGACGAGGTCTACTACCTGCCCGTCACCCCGGAGTACGTCACCTATGTCATCGAGAAGGAGAAGCCCGACGGCATCTTCCTGTCCTTTGGTGGACAGACCGCCCTGAACCTGGGCGTCGAGATGCAGCGGCAGGGTCTCTTTGAGAAGTACGGCGTCAAGGTCCTCGGCACCAGCGTCCGCACGCTGGAGCTCAGCGAGGACCGAGACCTGTTCGCAAAGGCCCTCGAGGAGATTAACATCCCCATCGCCAAGTCCATCGCCGTCGGCACCGTCGACGAGGCCCTCGAGGCCGCCGAGAACATTGGCTACCCCATCATTGTCCGCGCCGCCTACGCCTTGGGTGGTCTCGGCTCCGGCTTCGCCAACAACGAGGAGGAGCTCCGCAACATGGCCGCCCGCTCCCTCACCCTGTCCCCCCAGATCCTGGTCGAGAAGTCGCTCAAGGGCTGGAAGGAGGTCGAGTACGAGGTGGTGCGAGATGCCAACAACAACTGCATTACCGTTTGCAACATGGAGAACTTTGACCCTCTCGGAATCCACACCGGCGACTCCATCGTCGTGGCGCCCAGCCAGACGCTCAGCGACGAGGAGTACCACATGCTCCGATCCGCCGCCATCAAGATCGTGCGCCATCTCGGCGTCGTTGGCGAGTGCAACGTCCAGTACGCCCTGCAGCCGGACGGCCTCGACTACCGTGTCATCGAGGTCAACGCTCGTCTCTCGCGATCCTCGGCGCTGGCCTCCAAGGCGACCGGCTACCCGCTGGCTTACACCGCCGCCAAGATCGGTCTGGGCCACTCCCTTCCGGAGCTCCCCAACGCCGTCACCAAGACCACCACGGCCAACTTCGAGCCCTCGCTCGACTACATCGTCACCAAGATCCCGCGATGGGATCTCTCCAAGTTCCAGCACGTGAAGCGCGACATTGGCAGTGCCATGAAGTCGGTCGGCGAGGTCATGGCCATCGGCAGGACCTTTGAGGAGTCGTTCCAAAAGGCAATCCGCCAGGTCGACCCCAAGTTTGTTGGCTTCCAGGGCGACAAGTTCGAGGACCTCGACTACGAGCTGCAGAACCCCACCGACCGCCGCTGGCTCGCCGTCGGCCAGGCCATGCTCCACGAGAACTACAGCGTTGACAAGGTCCACGAGCTGACCAAGATCGACAAGTGGTTCCTGTACAAGCTGCAGAACCTCGTCGACTGCACCCGGGAGCTCGAGGCCGCCGGCAGCCTCCAGGCCCTCAAGAAGGACCAGCTCCTCAAGGCCAAGAAGATGGGCTTCTCCGATCGCCAGATTGCCATGGCCGTCAAGAGCACCGAGGACGAGGTCCGCGCTCACCGGTTGAGCTTCAACATCCGCCCCTGGGTCAAGAAGATTGACACGCTGGCTGCCGAGTTCCCCGCCAACACCAACTACCTGTACACGACGTACAACGGCTCCTCGCACGACGTCACTTTCGAGGACAAGGGCACTATTGTTCTGGGAAGCGGTGTGTACCGTATTGGTAGCTCCGTGGAGTTCGATTGGTGCGCCGTTAGCGCTTCTCAGGCCCTCCGCCAGATGGGCGAGAAGACTGTCATGATCAATGTAAGCTGAAACACCGTCGACTTGTGTAAACAATGTGCTGACCTCCTTCCCGTTTAACCCGGAAACTATGTCGACCGATTATGATTCATGCGACAAGCTCTATTTCGAAGAGCTGAGCTACGAGCGAGTGATGGACATCTACGAGCTCGAAAACGCGGCTGGCGTGGTGGTGTCGGTGGGCGGGCAGCTGCCTCAGAACATCGCGCTTAGGCTGCAGGAGACTGGTGGGGCCAAGGTACTCGGAACGGACCCCAAGGACATCGACAAGGCCGAGGACCGACAAAAATTCTCGGAAATCCTCGACAGCATCGGCGTGGACCAGCCCGCTTGGAAAGAGCTGACTTCCGTCAAGGCCGCTGAGGACTTCGCCAACGAGGTCGGCTATCCCGTCCTGGTCCGCCCTAGCTATGTCCTGTCCGGCGCCGCCATGACCGTCATCCGGAGCCAGGAGGACCTCAAGGACAAGCTTGAGGCCGCCAGCAACGTCTCGCCCGACCACCCTGTCGTCATCACCAAGTTCATCGAGGGTGCGCAGGAGATCGACGTCGACGGTGTCGGCTCCAAGGGCGAGCTCATCCTCCACGCTGTCAGCGAGCACGTGGAGCAGGCTGGCGTCCACTCCGGCGACGCTACCCTGGTCCTCCCGCCGGCCAACCTCGACGAGACCACCATGGAGCGCCTCAAGGTCATCGCCCAGAAGGTGGCCAAGGCTTGGAGCATCACCGGTCCCTTCAACATGCAGATCATCAAGGCCGAGAACCCCGAGGGCGGCGAGCCCCTGCTCAAGGTCATCGAGTGCAACCTCCGTGCTTCCCGATCGTTCCCCTTCGTCAGCAAGGTTCTCGGACTCAACTTCGTTGATGTGGCTACCAAGGCCCTGGTGGGCAAGGACGTCCCCCAGCCTACCGATCTCATGGCCGTCAAGCGCGACTACCTCGCCACCAAGGTTCCCCAATTCTCCTGGACCCGTCTCGCCGGTGCCGACCCCTTCCTCGGCGTCGAGATGGCTTCCACCGGTGAGATTGCCTGCTTCGGCAAGGATCTCGTCGAGGCCTACTGGACGTCTCTCCAGTCGACCATGAACTTCCGCATGCCCGAGCCCGGCGAGGGTCTGCTGTTCGGCGGCGAGGTCTCCAAGACGTGGCTCACCCAGGTCGTCGACTACGTCGCCCCGCTCGGCTACAAGCTATACGCTGCCGGCGACGACGTCAAGCAGTTCCTCGAGTCCACCTGCAAGAACAACGTCAGCGTCGAGGTCATCGAGTTCCCCAAGGAGGACAAGCGCGCCCTCCGAGAGGTGTTCAAGAAGTACGACATCCGCGGCGTCTTCAACCTGGCTCTGGCCCGTGGCAAGACGACCCTGGACGTCGACTACGTCATGCGACGCAACGCCGTCGACTTTGGCGTTCCTCTCTTCATGGAGCCCCAGGTACGTTTCTGCAACCCCTCCTTTTCCCCATCTCCCCACGACATATGCGCTAACACGTCCACACAGACCGCCATCCTCTTTGCTCAGTGCATGAGCGAGAAGCTGCCCCGCAAGGAGGGCATCCCCGCGGAGGTCCGCCGATGGTCCGACTTCATCGGCGGCAAGCCGCTGTAAATCATAGACGTCTCGCCCCATGCGAGGAGTGAGCTGGCGTTGGTGTTTGCTATCTTCTCCGCGGATGGATTTCCTCACCTTTTCCCTCACACGACTGTTTCCTGTTTTTTTCTTGTGTGTGTGTGTGAAAAGGGGGGAACAATACGGCTCAGACACCCTTGGCTGCCCTACTTGCCAGGGGTGGAAAAGGGGCTGAAAAAGGGACGGAGGGAGCTGTGTGATGCTGGACTCGCAGCGTCAGGTCTCTGTCCCGCCAAGTGCCATTGCGCTCTTTGTAGATAGATGGAGTAAGGAAATGGTAAAAGTTTACGTTATCAACCCGCTACTTCTTGCTGTCGTTGCTGTCGTTGCTTACATCCCCGTCGTTACTTGCATGTCTATCGTCGCCATTTTTACCGTCGTCGCCGTCGTTGCTGTCGTCGCCGTCGTTGCTCCCGTCGCCGTCGTTGCTCCCGTCGCCGTCTTTACCGTCGCTGCTATTATCGCTATCGTTGCTGTCGTTGCTGTCGTTGCTCTCGTTGCTGTCGTTGCTATCGTTGCTATCGTTGCTGTCGTTGCTATCATTGCCGTCGTTGCTTGCATATCTATCGTCGCTATTTTTACCGTCGTTGCTCCCATTGCCGTCGGTGCTATCGTTCCCGTCGTTACTTGTATTCCTGATATTGCTATCGTTCCCGTCATTGCTTATATTCCTGATATTGCTATCGTTCCCGTTATTATTCATATTCCCCTCGATGCCCCTATTGCCATTGTCTCTCCCCGTCCCAATGCCTACGGATAGGACGGCGAACAAGACTCGTCAAGAGAGAGACGTAGCCATCTGCAGAATACTGTGGAAGGATTTTGCGACAGTACGGAAAAGTAGCCCTCCAATATTATTTAAGAGGAGCCCTTCCGGCGCTTGCGAATGCAACCCTCCGCAACGATGGCCAGAACCGGCACACGTAAGCGCGATGCCGCCAAGGAAGCTGCTCATGGAATCTGTCGCCCCATTGATCGGGGCTCTCGCCCTCAGCGCAGTCGCAAAGCACCCGTCCGGGCACGGGCCGTCGATGCTTTGCATTGCGAGCATTAGAATGTGTATCGTCATGAAGCCACGGTGTTGCATAGCCGACAAATGGCCGGTACGTTGCGGCACGCATGGCTCCAAGCCCCTCGTGGGAAGCATCCCATAGGATGTCCTGCAGCCAGCGTCGGCTTCCGACGGGGCTACGCTTGGGGGGGCGAAACGCGTCCTGTGCAAATCTCCTCGATCCACGGCGCCGCTGCACTCGTCCGGATCCCCGGAGGGCGGCGCCAGAAGCGCGATGTCGCTTTAAGAAGGCGAGGCTGATCGAGCTCAGTGACGGCGGCGGCAGTGAAGCTGAGCCTTTTGTGTCACCACACGGACCGTCGGTACAAGGCCCCCGCCCTGGCCCCGCGTGCGACGCCAGGTACCGTTCAGCGCTAGCAGCCAACGGCTGTTGGCCTGGTGGCGCGGCTGTAGCTCCGTAATGTGGGTTGGTCAGCAGGGATGTAAGACCCTCCGGCGGCTGGCGCCCCCAGGGGAAGGGGACACTTGTTCAATTGGGCCAGTCGAGTGGGCTGAGCGAGCCTCTCCCGCCTCGAGAGCGTGCCGGCAAGATACAAAACCTCGCCGTCCCAGCCAGACAGCTATACTCCACGCCCTCTCTCCAACAAACTTTATCTTCTCCAGTCTTTCCTAGCTGTCGGGCTCCGAAAGGCTTCTTTTCCCCTTGGCTCCATTTGCACAAGCCAATCTTCGCCATGCACCAGAAGCGCCTCGCCTGCGGCCTTGCGGCTGCTTTCGCCGCCGTCGTCGCCGCCGAGTCGGACGTCGCGTCGCTGACCAAGGACACCTTCAAGGACTTTGTCAAGGCTAACGATCTTGTCCTGGCTGAGTGTGAGTCGCCTGCCTGCTCTCTCCCGTGCCTTCTGAGCATCGCCCGCTGACTCTGAGCTGTAGTCTTTGCCCCGTGGTGCGGCCACTGCAAGGCCCTCGCCCCCGAGTACGAGGAGGCGGCCACGTCCCTCAAGGCCAAGAACATCAGGCTGGCCAAGGTCGACTGCACCGAGGAGCAGGACCTCTGCCAGGAGTTCGGCGTCGAGGGCTACCCGACCCTCAAGGTCTTCCGCGGCGCCGACAACGTCAGCCCCTACAACGGCCAGCGCAAGGCTGCTGCGTGAGTTGCCACCATTCCCACCTCTGTGCCTGCGCGCCATGGCTGACAAATCCCCCCCAGCATCACCTCGTACATGGTGAAGCAGTCTCTGCCCGCCGTCTCCGTCCTGTCCAAGGACACCCTCGAGGACTTCAAGACCGCCGACAAGGTTGTCTTGGTTGCCTACATCGCCGCCGATGACAAGGCCTCCAACGAGACCTTCACCACCGTCGCCGAGTCTCTCCGCGACAACTACCTGTTTGGTGGCGTCAATGACGCTGCCGTTGCCGAGGCCGAGGGGGTCAAGTTCCCCTCCATCGTCCTGTACAAGTCCTTTGACGAGGGCAAGAACGAGTTCACGGATAAGTTCGACGTCGAGGCCATCAAGAACTTTGCCAAGACGGCCGCCACCCCCTTGGTCGGCGAGGTCGGCCCCGAGACGTACTCTGACTACATGTCTGCCGGTCTCCCCTTGGCCTACATTTTTGCCGAGACCCAGGAGGAGCGCGATGAGCTGAGCAACGCCCTCAAGCCTGTCGCCAAGGAGTTCAAGGGCAAGGTCAACTTTGCCACCATCGACGCCAAGCAGTTCGGCGCCCATGCCGGCAACCTGAACCTCAAGACCGACAAGTTCCCCAGCTTCGCCATCCAGGATGTTGCCAAGAACCAGAAGTTCCCCTTTGACCAGGAGAAGGATATCACCCACGACGCCATCGCCAAGTTTGTCAAAGACTTCAGCGCCGGCAAGATCGAGCCCAGCATCAAGTCTGAGCCCATCCCTGAGAAGCAGGAGGGCCCTGTCACCGTCGTCGTTGCCAAGAACTACAAGGATATCGTCCTCGACGACACCAAGGATGTCCTGATCGAGTTCTACGCCCCCTGGTGCGGCCACTGCAAGGCTCTGGCCCCCAAGTACGACGACCTCGCCGCTCAGTACGCCGCGAGCGAGTTCAAGGACAAGGTCGTCATTGCCAAGGTCGATGCCACTCTCAACGACGTCCCCGATGATATCTCTGGATTCCCCACCATCAAGATGTACCCTGCCGGTGGCAAGGACGCTCCCGTCACCTACAGCGGCGCCCGTACCATTGATGACCTCGTTGCCTTCATCAAGGAGAATGGCAAGTACAAGGCTGGCATCTCCATCAAGGAGGAGGGCACCGAGGAGCCGGCTCCCGCTGCCACCAAGAAGGTAGAGGAGGAGAAGGAGACGAAGGAGGAGAAGAAGGAGGAGAAGGAGGCCAAGGAGGAGAGCCACGACGAGCTGTAGACGCGTTGTTTTGATAGTGTGGACGAACAAAATGCCCATTTCATGACTGTACGGGCGCGGATTTACGAGTAACCCAAGTACCTGAGGTTTCATAGCTCACGCGACAATATGGAATCGCTCTCTGATCAAGAATCATGCCGACACGGGTTATGATGAGTTGAAGTTGAAATAGTTTTGAGGCGTTAAATATCCGCTTTGATGGAAGCGTGGGCGGGAGCTAATTTCCACGCAATGTAACAGGCGGCGCAGAGCAACGATAATGAGGCCGCGCATACGTGTGACCGTCGGCATGACCAGGCAAGCCTGTCCACTCTTTAAAAACCCTCAGCGCATGGCTCGTATTGTGCTCATTTCTTTGATTGCATATTATCCTCCAGTGCCTTGACGTAGTTGCTCAGACGGGTAACCGACGCTTGGAGAGTCTGTAAATCAGGTTAGCATGCTTATCCCCAAGGCACAAGCTCTCCGAATCCTGGCAGCTCCCAAGAACAAAGGAAATTTGAGAGTGCGAGGTGTGCGGATGTAGACGTCGAGATGCGACAAATCGAAGAGCTTGGGAAGCGTACATAGATGTCCTCGGTCAGTAGGTCGTTGGAGGCCTTGTATTCGCTGAGCACGTAGCTGTAGGAAGCTCCGCCGGCCAGAACGCTACCCAGCAGGAAGCCAAAGAGCCTAGACACCACGAACACAGTCAGCGAGCCATGTCTTGAACGCATCAGACAAACCGCCGCCAAGGAGCCGCGAAACTCACCCTCCTCGGAAAGCTCCCATCGGTTTCCGCGCCGGCAGCGGCGCAGCGTCGGCCATGCGCCGCGCGGAAGTGTGAAAGGTGCGGGCAGCCAGCGCACGGCTGCCGCTCGCGAAGAGCGTTCTTGCGGCTCCAGACATGGTGAGCGAGCTGCTTTGTCAGGAACAGCGCCAGAGGGTTGCGATGCGGTTGATGGGGGCAAGAAGCGAGGTCAAGCTGGTAGCTCCCGAGTCCGCCACAGCCACGCCGCCAGGGAGCGTCTCTCGGAATATCTGGGAGAATTGCGGGCAGCTGATTGGACCCTGTGGCTTGCCGAGTGGCGGATTTTTCCGGGGACGAACATCCATGCCCCCACTAAGGTAGCCAGCTGAGGAGCTTCGAGGCGGCCATGGGCAACAACTGCACACGCGCCAACGATGAACAACTTTGGCGTCATCGAGCTCGCCGGCGCAAAGACGACGGCAGCGCCGGGCTGGGCGTATGTTCCGGACACGCGGCTCAACGCCGGTACGCAGCCCGCGAACCGCAAGCGGGCTCGGAATGCGCCCGGTGGCGGTCCCAGCCTGGGCGACCTGACGGCGCGGCAGGAAGCCAAGATACGCAAAGAGGTCGAAGCCCTGGACCGAGATGGTGGCAAGGACAACTCGATTCCGCTGCCAGTGAAGAGCGGTAGAGGTACGTGAAGTGGGCTCGTGAATTGAGCGTAGGGCTGATCCGAGAAGCGCAAGCAAAGTACACGCCAAACGTGCGCAAGATCATGCAGTCGCAGAAGACGTTTGCGAACCACCTGGACGACTTTCTGGCCATGCAAGCGCTTGCAGACGCGAGCTCGAACGTACAGGGCAGCGGCGCGAGATCAGGCGGCGCCAGCTCCAGCACCACCAAGCGCTCAGCGCCGGGCAAGAAAGACGCGCCCGCAAAACAGCTGATCAAGGACGAAGACATGCCCATGATCGACGCCGACCTCCCTCCCGTTCTCCCTCCGTCGTACCGATCCCCACCGGCCGCTCACCCTGGCGACAGCGATCCGCTGCTCATGTCGCGCGTGCCGGCGATGCCCTCGGACGAAGAGCTGCGGAAGCTTCTGGCGCACCCCCCTCTGACTTACCTCGAGACCGGTGGGGAGTGGGACGACACATATCCGATGAGGGTGTTCTGTGCCGTATGCGGATACTGGGGCCGGGTGAGATGTATGAAGTGCGGGACGAGAGTGTGCGCGTTGGAGTGCCTGGAGACGCACCGGGAGGAGTGTGTGACTCGGTACGGCATCTGAGCACTCAAGACTTGGATTCGAAGGGATGCATATGCACGGCGTTTACTTGAAGGGGGTTCTGGGACAGGGACATGGCAATGATACCCATACTTGCGATACGCATCGCTGGCTGCTTGACTTGATTTTGGTCGACCTGAATTTGAGGTCATGCCCTTACGATGCACTGATAATCACTTTCTATTTGAAATGCATATGCTGGGATCCAAGTGAGGCCTGGCAAAAGTCGTCGGAAGACTCTATTCTGAGCAATGTATTGTTGCGAATCGGATTGCGCGGCACTCTGCTTCGTGCCCGTACTCCGCACATGCGCCGAAATCGGGAGAGTTAGTCAATTTTGTGCTCTTTTGAGCCAGCAAAGGCATCCAGAAGAGTCACAATCACAAGTAAAACAGGTCGGCAACCCGGTTCATCACTCAAAAGGAGGCAGCATGGGGGTGCCATAGCGACTCCGGCGAGTCCGAGGATCTGCCGTGCCTGTGTGACTCGACTCATGAGTTTCTTGACTCAACCCCACCTCGCGCGTACTTAAGCGTATTCTGCCCCTCCATGTCTGGCATCGAGGGACAGCACAGCAACTTTCTTCACCGCATCACCGCAGCGAGATTTCCCACCATGTCGTCTGAACAAGCTGGCGCCCCCAAGGCGGCAGAGGGCGCTCCGGCGCAAAGCCTCCCGTCGCGGCCCGCGAAGCAGCCCAAGGAGAAGGTTGCCAAGGGCCCCCCCAAAAACACCGGACTCGAGGTTGGTAGAAACCAGACGTCCTAGGCCGTCTGCCATTTTTTTCCGAGGACCATTGTGCTGATACAACGGCAGCTCCCTGAGCTTCCCGAATTTATCCAACACCGGCTCGACCTTTTCGACAAGATCAAGGCCAGACAAGACGCAGAGATTGCTGGTGCGTTGCTGCAACGAACCGGCCCCCCCGCTCGATACACTTTGACTCACGAGAGATGCAGCCAAGCCGCGAGAGGAAATCACCATCTCCCTACCCAATGGCAAGGAAGAGAAGGGAACGTCGTGGGAGACCACGCCGGCGGCTATTGCCAAGGGCATCTCGAAGTCGCTGCTCGAGCGCACCGTCATCTCCAGGGTAGACGGAGAGCTGTGGGATCTGACGCGACCCCTTGAGAAGAGCTGCAAGTTGGAGCTGCTTGACTTTGAGCATACCGAGGGTATGAACTTCTCTCATCTAGCAAACCAGTGCGGCGTGGCTGACTTGTGAGTAGGCAAGAAGGTCTTCTGGCATTCGTCGGCCCACATTCTCGGAGAAGCCTGCGAGCGACGATTCGGCTGCTACCTCTGCAATGGCCCCCCCACGGAGGACCCCCCGGGCTTCTACTACGACATGGCGAACATGGACGGGTATGAAAATTGCTGCCGCTGAACCTTTATTTTCTGGGTGGCTAATGGACATGCAGCACCGCGATTGCCGATGAGGATAAGAAGGCCCTGGACACGCTGTCCGCCTCTATCATCAAGCAGAAGCAGCCTTTCGAGCGCCTTGAGATGACCAAGGAGGAGCTTTTGGAGATGTTCAAGTATAGCAAGTACAAGGAGTACTTCATCAACCAGCGTGTGCCGGACGGCACCAAGAGCACGGTATACCGATGCGGCCCCCTCATTGATCTGTGCCGAGGACCCCACGTGCCTCACACCGGAAACGTCAAGGCATTCTCTGTTCTGAGGGTATGTCGTCTTCAAAGGTCCAAGGATGCTTGCTTGACTAATAGTCTTGTAGAACTCGGCGGCGTACTGGCTCGGAGACGCCAAGAACGAGTCTGTCCAGCGAATTGCTGGCATTTCCTTCCCCGACAAGAAGCAGCTCGATGAGTACAAGACTTTCCTTGCCGAGGCTGCCAAGCGCAACCACAGGAAGATTGGCCAGGACCAGAAGCTCTTCTTCTTTGACGAGATGTCTCCTGGCTCTACGTTCTGGCTGCCCCACGGTACCCGCATCTACAAGTCTCTGATGGACCTGATGCAGTCTGAGTACCAGAAGCGTAACTTCGTCGAGGTCATGTCTCCCAACATGTACAAGGCGGACCTGTGGAAGACGTCGGGTCACTGGGATCACTACGAGGAGAACATGTTCACCTTTGAAGTTGAGAAGGAAAAGTACGCCCTGAAGCCGATGAACTGCCCCGGCCACTGCAGAATCTTTGCCCACTCCGACGTCAACTACAAGGAGCTGCCTTGGCGAATGGCCGACTTTGGTGTGCTTCACCGCAACGAGTTTTCCGGCGCTCTCTCGGGCCTTACCCGTGTGCGTCGGTTCCAGCAGGATGACGCTCACATCTTCTGCACGGTCGATCAGGTTGGTCACGTCGTATGATCTGGGGGGGTATGCCCTGCTAACAAATGCCAGATTCGTCAAGAAATCGAGGGAGCTTTCGACTTTCTGTACGCCGTCTACGGGCTCTTCGGCTTCCAGTTCAAGCTCAAGCTCTCTACGCGCCCCGACAAGTACATCGGCGAGATCAGCTTGTGGGATATGGCGGAGGCAAAACTCAAGGAAGCGCTGGATAGCTTCACGCAGAAGATTGGCTCCAAGTGGGAGGAGAACCCCGGCGATGGTGCCTTCTACGGCCCCAAGATTGACATCACCGTGTACGACGCGCTGAAGCGAGACTTCCAGTGTGGCACCATCCAGCTGGACTTCAACCTGCCCCGTCGGTTCAAGCTTCGATACGTGGCTGCCAAGGACGACAGCGGCGCCGCCACCACCAACGACGACCCCGACCTGCCCATTGGGTACGCCAGGCCCGTCATGGTCCACCGAGCCGTTCTGGGCAGCTTCGAGAGAATGATTGGTATCCTCACGGAGCACTTTGCCGGCAAGTGGCCGTTCTGGCTCAGCCCTCGACAGATTCTCGTGGTGCCCGTCATGCCCGCTGTGAATGACTACGCCCAGGAGGTGGCCAAGATGTTCCACGACAAGGGCTTGTTTGCCGACGCGGACCTGAGCGGCAACACGTTCCAGAAGAAGATCCGTACGGGACAGCTGGAGCAGTACAACTTCATTTTCGGTAAGCCCTTCCCGAGCACGTGAATTCGGCTCAGCCGCCGCATTTTTTTGCTTGCGTACTGACGAGAAATACAGTTGTTGGAGCCCAGGAAGCCGAGTCACGCACGGTCAACATTCGAAACCGTGACGATCAGAGCACGCAGAGCAAGGGTGAGCTGATTCCCTTGCAAGAGGCATTGGACCACTTGATCAAGCTCAAGGAGGAGAGGAGGCTGGAGAACAAGTTTTAGAGCATGGCATGAGCGGGTGTTGCGGGGGGGCGTCACGGTGGAGCATATACAGACGTAGAAGATGCGCGCAAGAGTTGAAAAAGAATTAGATGCTCGGAGTGGGATCAATAACGCCACCTTGGCCACTTTGCTGTGAGACAGTGCATGCAAGCAGATGCGTGTCCATTCGCGCAGCCGCAACGGGGCGACGAGCTGTTGCAGGGTCACAAGACCTGGGGTAGCACGGAGCGGCGAGCTTCTTTTGTGCATGAGCCAAGCCAAGCCATGCCGTGTCATATTATACGAGCATGACCGCCTCGTGGATCATCGAGCTTCCTCTTCCCGCCTGGGGGAGGGGAACAGGGCCACACACCCTAGAGAAGACACATGCTGACGGCCGGTGGCGAACCGCGGCCGTCGTAGGGAGCCACGGCCGCCAAACTCTGGCCGAGGAGGGCATGGGCACCAACATGCAGCCGTGGATGATTTGTCACATCGGCGGTGCGCCGCGGGGACCAGACCAGGTTCGAGAGCTTCAAAAGGGACGGATGCCAGACCTGGGGGGGGCCATTGCTCGTATGGCACGGGGTGAAAGGGACTTGTCATCGAGTAAAAACGAGCGCCGGCGAAGGCAATTGCAACAGGTCGACTTCAATGCGAATGGTCAGGCCGGCGCATTTGCCGTCTCAATTCCATTGCCGAAACAGCGGAGGGAGTCATGAGCTCGCCCTTTGCGGGCGTTGGCATGGGGGGACCTCATCGTCGAGTCGAGTCGCGGTACTCCGTACCCCGTACTTCGTACGAGCAGCCGATTCGGCAGATCTTACGAGCAAGTTACTGCGTGAAGGCCGCTGCTTTCCGCAAAGCGAGCGAACGCACGCACGGCCGTGTCTTGCACCCGCGCTTTCCATAGGGTTTCAATGCGATGTGCGTGTTTTTTCTTTCTTGTTGCGTGTATGGCAAGAGTCTAAGGTACGGGGAGAGAGCCATGGGGGGATCTCTTTTGCCCGCCTCACCTCAGACTTCGCGCCGGTCAGTTCACTGCACGGAGCACCTACCCAGACTGAAGCCCCCCTGCGGCTGCTCTGCCCCCCCATGAGAGCCTCTCTGTCCGCCACAGAGTTTCTTTGCAACACGTGGCATGCCGACTCGGGAGACAAGGTGCGCCCGCCGCGTGGTCCCCTTTTCTCCCCAACGACGGGCGTTGGCAGCGCTACAGATGCCCACATTATGGATGGCGGCCCGTGCCAGGCGCCTCCCGAGATCCGGCAGCGGGAGCCCCACGAGGCACCGCCCCGGTCCATGTCCGACGACGCCGGCGTCGCTCGGGCTCCTCCCGCCCGGCCGACTCAACAGACACAGTTGACAGGCAGCCTGGCGTGAAACAAATGCAGTCGTGGAGGGAGTGCAACGTGAAGGCCTCGCTCTCGCTCTCGGCAGATACTTGCGCTGCTGAGCCGGTGTCGTGCCATTGGTCGAGCGGGCCGCCTCTCAGGATGATAAGAGGAAAGGAACGGCGCGGCACGGCTGGCCCACGACGACGACGGCGACAAGGAGGCGGCACGGGCGACGCGCTTGGCCATGGACGACGTGTGTGACGGGATGGGCGCGAATCTGCGGCGGTCGCCGGGAGGGTTGTATTCGTACTCGGTAGTGTTTTGGCCTGCCTGTGGGGGAGGGACGAACAATCCAAGGGGCAACATGCAGCCCGGGCGTGATGTGTCACTTCTGCGGTGCGCATTCTTGGCCCTCACCTCGCTCTCGGATGGCTCGCTCGCTCCACGCTGGCGCCGTCAAAACTCGACGCAGCAACACGGCAGCTGCAAGGGCCGACCTATGCAGAGCAGCCAAAGCAGCAGCAGCAGCAGCGGTACTCCGCACATGTCGTCGTCGTAGGCGCGCCGAGTCCCCGGCTGGACGAAGCAACGAACCAAGGGCGGCAAGCCAACGACCGGACCCAACGACGTGCCTGCCCCTCCGAGACAGGGTCCTCGGAGGTGAGCGAGGCAGAGCACTCGACTCGACAGCTGTCGTTGGTGGCTGGCCACGAGACAGGCAGAGGGGGTGGGGCGTGCAGGGCCGGCCCAGAGGCGTGCGCCGGCCATCATCTATCACAAAAGACGAAGCGACCGGTGAGCAAGAGCCGACAAGGCCACGGCGGCGGCGATGGGGCTGATGGGCGACGGGCGATGGGCTGCCGTCGCTGCTGAATGCGGTCGGTCGGCGACGCGATCGCGTAACCCATTGCTAAGAATGCATGGGATGGGATGGGATGGGATGGGGTGGATGGCGGCAAGGGCAAGCAAGCAAGTGAGCAGGCAAGCAAGCAGCCAGCAAGGCAGGGTGGTCGACAGCTTGCGGGCTGGATGCACGTCGGCAGCCATGCCATGGCACCGCGCACCCGCGCAAAACCAAACCCAAACCCCGTCCCCCTCCATCTCCCATCAGCCATGGCGCATGTTGTGCGTACGCGGAATGACCAGCAGGCGCCCACGCCCTCGCCCACATCTTCATGGGCCCACGGGGTGGCCAGCCCCCTGCCCGTCGCCTGCTTGCCTCCCCAGAGATGACGGCCCCCAAGCATGATGGCCCGAACAGCGACGAGCGGCGTCGACGAACGGGTCAGCCCACCCGTCCGTGGCCCTGGGCAGCCGTCGCGAGCCAGCATGAGGGCGACGACGATGGACCTGTCGGCCTTCAAAGCACATCTCATCTCATCCATCCATCCATCCATCCATCCATCCATCAGACCGACGGGAGACCAGGACTCGAGGTCGGCTCATCAGGGGGATGCCTTCCGTCTGGTGCCTTAATTACTCGCCAAAGCCCCGACGACGGCGATGCTTGCTTGCATGCAGCCTTGGCCGGGTCGCTTACCTTGCTCGTCGTACCACTCCGTGCAATGCGCCGTAGTCCCTTCAGGGAGGCCCCTTTCCTACCTACCTACATACATGCTACCCTACCTGCCTCTTAATTCAAGACCTCTGAATCCCCTCTGCCTCTCGACCACGACAAGCATCCAGTCGCGTGCTCCACGTCTTCTTCCACCGTCCACGCGGCAGCGCACCGAACCGCCGCACCCCACGAACCAGGCCGGGGTCGGTCGCTCCACTCCCGCCTCGTCGCATGTTCAGCGGACTGCGGTTCTCGTTCGAGTAATAAGGTGTGCCGTGCTCCGCTTGCGGCGGGCGATGGATCGCTGCGCTTGGGGCACCTGAACCGCTGTCTGACCCCGCTATCCAAGGCGCTACTTCATCCGGCGCCTTCACACACACACCCCCCTCGGGCCCTCTGACGTCTCTCGATCCTCACCAGGCAGCGCCTGAAAAAGCAAGTCCTGCAGTCGCCATCGGGCGACGGAAAGAAATCGACGACATTGCCGCGGGACAGGCCGAGTCGGCGGAAATAGAGAGGGAAAGAGGGGGTTCGATTCGACGCCCGCGGGAAAAAGAATCAGGCAGGGCCACGTCCAGAACGGCGGGGAAAAGCAAGTACACTCGGTGACACATCAGCGCCGACAGCTGGCTTGCTGCACCTCGACGCGCGCTCTGGCCTTTGTCGGCCGCCCGAGCCCTGGAACACGCGAGCCGGCTGCTGCTGCTGCTGCTGCTGCGCTGGGCTGGCACGGCTCTCTGGATATCAGGAGACGGGTGCCCGCCCTGCCGCCGCCATGCGACCCCCGTCGTCCCCGCCGGACCGGCATCGCAACGCCGCCGACGACGACGAAGACGACGACGACCGCTGCAGCCGCGTCCACGGCACCGACCGGCTGCCGTCGCAGAATGACGACCGGGTACCTCGCACATCGGACCAAAGCGCCGCCGCCGCCTCCGCCGCTGCTTCGGCTGCCCGCTACGACGACGCGGACGAGGGCATCGCGGCGGACCTCGACGATTTCGACAGCGAGAGCGACACCGACGCCTCCGCCGTCGACGCGCACGATCTCGACCCCGGCGAGCCCATGACGGCCCCTCGGCTCGTCGGCGATGGCCTATCGAACCGCCACGCCGAGGAGGACAAGCCCGACGACGCCTACTCTCATGACCACGCCCCCTCCCATCATGACCTTGACATGAGCGACAGCGACGGCGGCGTCCCGTTGCATGGAATCGCTATCGCGACCGACATGCTCACATCCGTCAACGTCGACCTCGACCCCGAGTCTGGCCTATACATCGGCGGAGGAAGCGACGATACGTACTCGGACGGCGACATGGACAATGGCCATGCCGCGGCACCGCCCGCCTACCATCCGGACGCTCTGCCGCACCCATTTGACTTTGTTGTTGGCCAGCAGTTCTCGCACGCCGCGCTGGCCATGATGAACCCCCATCTCTTCGCTGGTGGCTGGGCCGCCGATCCGTCGGGCGACGATGACCATGACCTGCACGAGACTGTTCCCCCGACCCTTGCCCCCCATGAACCTCAATCACCGCTCTTCGACCTTTCCATCGACGAGTTGCCCCCCATCCAGCCGAGCAACCCGAACCCGACCATCCTCGGATCCGAGAACCTGGGTCTCATCGACTTCCTCCGCGAATGGGCGCATGATGGCCGCCTGCTTCCGGGCTACAGGCAAATGCGCCCGCCGCGCCTGCACGACGTGTACGAGCAGTCTCGCGCCGAGACGCACGACGTCACCTACGCCGACCTCATGGGTGATGAATGCGACTTTCAGGGGTTGAACTGGGCATCCATGGAAACCACGCGCGCCGCGGCGAGGAGGAGACGGTGCTGCACGTATAGAAACTACGTCAACCAGTCAGGCTCGGACACTTGGACGGTACGTGGGATTTGAGAGTGCCGTGACGTGCCGTGTTGTTGCTAACCCTTGCCAACAACAGCCGAAATGGGACGATCAGTGCGTTCCGTCCAAGGAGAACTTCGTCCGGTTCAGAAGGATGAACTTCCGTCCCGACGTCAGCCTCGCCCACTTTCAGCTACGGAGTGTGCTTGCCTGCCCATCCCGCACAAAGGCTTATTATTCGAGCCCCAGCGGCATAAATAGGATGAACCTGGCGTCTAAGAAGACCGACCTGGCCATGAACCTGCGCGAGTTTCCCGCCCTGGGCGGAGTCATCTCGACCCTCGATGCCGACTGCGGCGTCTTGATGGGCGGCACCTTCAATGGAGACTACTGCCTCCAATCTCTAGACTCGGACGACAAGAAGGACTTCTCTGAGGGCCAGATCTCGCCCGACGGCATCACAAATCACCTGAAGATCCACCTGCCTCGGCGGTCCTCGCGGCCCGTCGCGAGCATCGCAAGCAACGATCGTGGCTTTCGCGTCTTGGACATTGAAACGGAAAATTTCATCTCGCAGACCATGTATCCCTTTGCGCTCAACTGCTCGGCCCTGTCGCCGGATCGCCGACTGCGGGTCGTGGTTGGTGACAATCCCAACGTTCTTATCACCAACGCGGACACGGGGGAGGTCCTGCAGGAGCTCAAGGGCCACAGGGACTACGGCTTCGCCTGCGACTGGTCCGACGACGGGTGGACCGTGGCGACTGGCTTCCAGGACAAGGCGGTCCGGATCTGGGATGCCCGCAAGTGGTCCAACTCGAGCGGCGTGAGCACCGCCCTGTGCACTCTCCGGAGCGAGATGGCTGGCGCCCGCGGCTTGCGCTTCTCGCCCCTGGGAAGCGGGAAGCCAATCCTGGTGGCTGCCGAGGAGGCGGACTTCATCAACGTCATCGACGCCCAGACCTTTTGCTCCAAGCAGACGATCGACGTCTTCAGCGAGATTGGCGGCATCGCCTTCACCAACGAGGGGCAGGACTTGAACGTCCTCTGCTGCGACGCCCACCGTGGCGGCCTGCTGCAGCTCGAACGCTGCGGGCGGGGCCCCGAGCAGCTGCTGGAGAGTGCCTGGCTGCGTCGCTCTGCGCCATATTCCTGGGTCGCTGATCGAGCTAGCGAGGAGACCGAGTGGCCCGACAAGTGGTCGCGCGGACGCATGCCGACGATGCTTGAAGGCCCGGGGCCGTTTTGATCGCCTCGATGCCGACCGATCCTGCTTACGAAGTCACGTCCCCGAGGATTTCATCCCGTTCTTATCATATACCCAGGCCCTTTTTACGACACCTCTACTACCTATATCCACGAGGTCTCCCTATGCGGGAGCTCGGGGCATGTCTGCATGCATTCCTGAGCATATACACGTTTCTTGAAAAGCAGTGCTGGGCCGTTTTCTGGATCCATTGAGAGCTCCGCAGGCGTTTATCTGCTGCCTCCTTGATGACCTCGCCTTGGACAAAGGCTCGATATTGGCCCTTTTTGCCATTGCATTGACGCTTGGGAGAGACAAAGGCCACATCCGCCGATGCTGGTGAGCCGTGCACAGAATGCTCCTTGAGGGGGTTGGCCCTGATTGCGCCAAGACAAGCATGCTCACGCCCGCCCTTCGGACTCTTCTATTCTTCTTTTATTGGAAAATACCCATCTTCTATTGGCTTGGGAGACTCTTCACGGTGGGATAATGATGCATGGGCATTGGGTTGGCGACTGCTTGATTCGGCCCGAGGCGGGCCGTTGCGTCGCAGATTAGGCTGCAGACATGGCGGCAAAGATGAATATACCCATTCACACGTGGTTGATTGCATGCATGGCTTCCTCTTGATTTTCCTTCTGCCTCGTGCCCCCCTCACCCGCTTCCTGGCCGCTTTGGCTATGTGCTGCCGGTCCCTGCCGACGAGGCAAGACTGGCATCATGGCTCACATAGCCTCAAGGAAGCACACGACACGCGTACACTGTGGACGCCGCAGCCGGTCCCGTAAGCCGCGCTCCCTCTTCCTTTGACGTCGTTGCATTCCAGAGGCGGACGCCGCGAGGCCGCGTGAGGGCCACCTCGACGAAAACGTGGCTCCCACGACACACGCCCATGTCGTCGACACGAGCCCTCGCCAATCCGCGCGCGGCGACGCCTCCGCGAGACCAAGGCGCAAGAGACACTGTCTCACTCGTGCGCGCCTCCCATCCTTCCAGGCCTCCCTCCCCTTGCCCCTTGACGCCGCGGCGCCGTGCGCCTCCCGTCCCGGCCGGCCGTCCGAGACAGCCACGCTTGCTCGCCGGCGGGGAGGGTCCGTCGCCGGAGCGGGCTGGCCCTGCGCCTTGCTCGAGGCGCGTGCTCAGCCTCCGTACTTCACCATGGACGTACGGAGTAGTATTACGGAGTAACTTCCCCCTTGCCTTTTGTCTGGGGTGCCGTGCGGAAGAGGCACGACGAATGCCAAGGCCCCCCGGGCAAGCAACGGCCTCTTCGCCCCAGTCACCCCGTCCCGTTGCGGTATCCATTCTTCATGCCCCTGGTTTGCTTTGTGCCTCGAGGCGCGCCAGCAGAGCCAAGAAGCTACCTAAGCGTGCGGTTTCTGGGCGCTCGACCGAGTAAGCCTTGTCCAGGCTTACTGGTAGCCACGCCGCTGCGTTGCCAAGGAGCGCCGAATTATTGCGTCGCTGCCTCGTCCGCGCAAATGGGGGTGTGCCCCCCCCGCCTTATCACTGGGTTTAACATTGCAGGGTTACCTTGGGTGCTTGGCACGTTCACGAATTATTGCTGAACCTTGTTTTTGTTGATGAGGGTTACCGTATACTCCCAGTATTGCGCACGAGCAGCGGAGGCTCACGAGTGCGTAGTCCCAGAAAATGCGGTTCGCCCCGTAATAGACACTAAATAAATTACAGCATTATGAATCAGATGCCAAATGTACATAGAAAGACCCGTATGTGCTTGCGCAGACTTGTGGAAACACCAACCCAAAGCCCGAGCCCCGTGAATTGTACCAAATCGCCAAAGTCATCGAGGGAGAAAAGGACGAAACCAAATACACGCACGCATCGAACGTAGCAGATAGCCTCCCACCGCCGTCGCCGCCGCCGCCAGGCCGTCCTACTCGCAGTCAATGGTGTGTGTCGTGGTCCACGTCAGATGACAGGTGGCGTTTGGGAAAGGGAGTCTGTCTTGGGCCGAGGCGAGTCCTGACGTTACTTTCGTTATGTGCATTCAGCAGTATTGTATCCAAGGGCCTGCGGGAACCATGAGGCGGTGCTGTACGGGAGAACTGCTGCGCGGCAACCGTCGTCGTCTAGATGGAGATGTCGACGGTGATGGAGAAGGCCGCGGCGGAACCCCAGCTCTGCTCACAGCCGCAAGAGCCGGCCTCTTTCCACATGTCGTCCTCGAAGGAGAAGAAGACGGTCTTGTCACCAGTCTTGGCACGGATGGACTTGAGAGCGGTGGCCTGCTCCGTCTCGCCGGGGCAAGCCTTGCCGTTGCAGTTACCGCGCGTGGGCCAGCCGCACTCCAGGTTGATGACCTCGTTGCCCTGGCAGATCTCGGCGAGGAGCTGGAGCTGGCCGTGGACGAAGTCACCGGCAGAGTCGGGGGTGACGTCGGCGTTGAAGTAAGGGTGGATGTTGGCACCAGTGACACCGACGACGGGGCAGATGACCGACGCGACGTCGGTGCGCTGCCAGATGTTGAGCGTCTCGGAGATGGTGAAGGGACCAGAGTACTGGGAGCACTTGGACTTGACCGTGGTGATGAGGGTGCTGAGCTGCTGGGGGGAGCAGAAGCCGTTCATGATGGCCTCGTTACCGACAACGACAAGCTTGACCAGGTTCCACTTGTCCCAGGCGGCGAGAGCATCGACCTGCTCCTTGATATCCGGGGAGTCGTAGCTGCAGCCGCTGCCCTTGACGAAGACACCGACAATCAAGTCGATGCCGTGCTTCTGGCAGGCATTGCCGACGTACTCGAGGGTGTGGCAGTCGGTGGAGTAGACACGGACAGTGGTGAAGCCGGCCGCCTTGAGCTGAGCGATGTCGCTGTCGACCTGGTCGGACGTCTTGCACGCGCCGTTGGACGCCTCGTACGGGGTGTAGGTGATGCCGAAGTGGTCGTTGTTGCTGGTCAGGCCGCCAGGGTTGGCCGAGGCCGGGGCCGAGGGCTGCGGCTGGGTGGTCGCCGGCTGGCTAGTGGTGGCGGGAGGGGCCGGAGGAGGCGCGACGACGGTGGTGGGCTTGGGAGCAGGGGCGACAGACGTCGTGGACAGACCGGCGCTGGTGAAGGGGCAGTAGGTGACGTAGTCGGTCTCGGTCACGGTGACGACCTGCTGGGGAGCAGTGTAGGTGCCGGGGCTGTACGAGGTGGGCACGGGGTAGACGATGATGGTCTCCTCGGTCACGGTGGTGGTGTGAGGAGCAATGGTGTACGTGCCAGCCGAGGGGCAGACGTACGTCGTCTGGACGATGGTGCTGGTGGTCGTGGTGCCCGAGGTGGCGACGGTGGCGACGGGGCAGACGATGGTGGTGGCCGTCTCGACAACCGTGGTGACACCGCCGACGGTGTGGGTGCCCGAGGGGACCTTGGTGGTCGAGGCGCCGCAGACAGTCGTCGTCTGCTCGACGGTGATGGTGGTGGCCGGGAAGGTGTAGGTGCCGGGCGTCGGGCAGGTGTGAGGCGCAGGCGTCGGGACGGGCACCACGACGACCGAGGTCGTGGACGTGGTCGGGGCCGCCGGGGTGAAGGTGACGGTCGAGGTGGTGGTGTTGGTCAAGGTGGCCGTCGTCGTCTTGACGGGGACCACTGCGGTGCGGAACCGTCAGTCTATCTGCGCCCCCAACTGACAATTTCACTCAGAACCCTGGGGAACACGTACGAGTAGCTTCACCGGTGATGGTCTTCCAGATGGTGGTGCAGGTCGGGACGCAGACCTCGCCGGTCTCGCCGCCCCTCTTGGCGAACAGGTTCTCGTGGCCGTGACGGTGGTGAGCGGCGCTCACGCCACCGGCCAGGGCCGCCACGGCGGCAGCAGCAATTCCTCCCTTCATGGTGAAGACGTAGGTTGCTTGAGATAAGGGGTTTTAGGAAAAAAGAGCGCCCGCTGAAAGAGTGAAGCGGTAAGTTGGTTGGCGAAACGAGAGGACGAAAGCAGCGTGCGGATGCCTTCTTTACGACCTCGACATGGTTCGTGGGGCGGAGGGAAGGGGAGGAGGGCGGCAAGACAGCGACGGGGATGCGGTGCATTATTATTGCCTCCCCATCCCAGCCCAGGACGAGGAGGAGACGTGGGCGGGCGACTGGGGTCGTCATGCATCCCTGGACGGGGGGGTCGTTGCTTTGTCCTCGAAGAGCCCGAGCCGAGCCCAGTCAGCGGTACCTGCAGCCGGACCTGCCGTGCGTAGGCCGCCAAGTACCCCGGGGACGGGCGGCAGGGGTGTCGTGGTGGTGAGCACCGCGGCCACCGTCCGATGCGCCGCCTGCGACTGGGCAGATAGACTTGCAGCCAAATAGGGGAGGGTGGAGCTCGTCGTGCAGGTAATTTCCACTGGCCTCTCGCGGCGAACTGAAAGGGCAGCCCTGCCCGCATCGGCGCGACGGTCCCATCTTGGGCCACGGGCGCCGACCGGGGGAGGCAGGACGCCAAATGAGTGGTTGACGAGCCGTCCGCTGTGGAAATCACCCGACGACGTTAGTGAAATGAGATGGACTGTGCCCGCCCGAACGCGCCGGCAAAGCGTCGCCGGCCCTGAAGCTGCCGCAGCCACGGGCGGAGGCAGAAAGAGATGAGCCTGGAGATGGCCTCGGCGCTTACTTGCCCTTCCTCCCTCGCTCGCCTGCCCTTCCCCCCGATCATCGACTCGTCGATTGGTGCGCAGCAGAGACGCAGCAATTTGAATCAGCGATCCGTGAGCTGCCGAGGGGGCAGCGAGGGCCACCGTCAGCGCCGATCCCTTGCCCCTTGTGGCCACGGCCCGTGTGGGTTGCAGAGATTGTTCCTGCGTCTGGTTCCTGGGCTTGCCGCTTCCAGCCCGTGGCGGATGCAGCCACGCCAGCGTGCGCAGGTGGCGGCCGTCGTTGCATTTGGCCACGTCCAGGCAGCTCAGCACTCCGCTCATCAGCGAGGAGGCCGGCCGTCTTGTTAAAGACCAACCAGCCAGCCAACACGTCTTCTTGTTGTTGCCTTTCCTCGCTTGCAGCCCATCACGGCGGTCGTTTGCTTCGTCCGTATGTCCGCATTCTGGCCCGTCCGCGTTTTTGGATCCTTGGCCCCTGACTGCATGTCGAGATTGTAGGCTCCATCTTCGCGGCGCAGCTCGCTGCAATTGGCACCGCCCTTTTGCAGGCAGCTTTTGCCGCTCTTTCGCGCTGCCTTGGACGGGCCCCGGCGCTCGGTCTGGTAGCGAGGCCGTGTCCCTTCACTTTTTCATCTTGTCTCCGTATTCATTCGCAGCGGCCCGCAATCCAGCTCGGTCAGCGGCCCGCACGATGTGCTATTTAAAGCAGCGCGACGGCGTCCTCCCAGTCGCAGTGAGGTCTTGATGGTGGCTCACTTGGTTGGCGGAACGCCAGAAGCCGGCTTATGCAGATCCATCGGACGAAGCGGAGGCGCAAACTCGCTTTTCCAGCCGGATTGCCGAGAAGAAGCGAATCTGGCCCCTAGGCGTACTCGTAGGTGTCGAGCTGAGAGGGCCAATCCTCTTGCCCGTACACTCATTCATAGGTTGCGTCTAGGCAGTCATACTGGTGGATTTTTGTCGAGCGGAGCGAACTCTTACTGTTGGCGAGCCAAGAACGCCAGCAAACAGACATGTCCCAATTTCCTCGACCTTGGAATAAGGATCTGAAGGGGCCATTGAGCTTCAAACGACCGGTGACGAGAGACTTTTTGGTTTCTCAATGCAACATTTGAAAAGCCGTGGCGCGAAATGCGCTCAGCCAGCTGCATTCGACAGGCCGTCAGGCATCGCCGCGATCACGTGATAGCGCGAGGCGCGCAGGCTCTAACGAACCTGACTAGGGTCCGAAGGCGCTCGATCGCGGGTCCGAAATGTAGTTTGAGCTCCAAACTCGAGCTGGACGCATGGCTGCAATGCTGCAATATTCGGCCCGTCCATATGTCTGTCGGCAATGTCTGGCCCGTGGATTTGGCAATTCGCCCACGCCATCCATTGGCCTCTCCAAAGCTGCGAAGCCGACATGTAACATCTCTCTCAGAGTCGGTTTCCCGTCGCTTCACGAAGTTTGCCGTGCTGATGAAATGTCTTGCAGAAGTGGGCTTCAACAAGCACTTTACCTCCTGCCGCCACATCATACGGTCGGTCGAACATCCCCAAAGCTCCGCCAACTGGACAGCCTTCGGGTGGCACCAAAAAATCGGACACGCGCGAGCCGATCCGTGAGCGACTGCGACAATGGACTTTAGCCAACGAGCAAGGCTCCCGCACATTGCCGCCGGATATGTTCATACATGGCAGCATAGCAAACAGCTTGAGTCGGACGCAGTCGACAGGATCTTCTGACATGGACAACCTGAGACCCCATGATAGGGGGATGACCGCAGGCTACGATGCCGAGCTTGCGAACGAAGATGCTGAAACGGCCGACGTGAGCGTCGATTCCAGAAACCCCGGCGATCTTGTTGAATTGAAGTGCGTAGCCTGAGACCTCCCTTTGATTAGCCCAGCTGATAGATATCCTGGCAGACAAAGTGGCTCGCGGGTTCCGGTGTTCGGAGTCTACCTCGGCTTCTTCGGCGATCGCAACCATTTCTATGCTGTCAATGGCAAGTGGATTACCAGCCTAGGGTTTTCGCCATTGTTTACGGTTTCCAATTTCGCCAGCCAATCTGAATTGGAACCTGTTTTGGCCAAGATTCCAAAGCTTGCAACCCCTGAAGAGTTTGAGGACCTTCGGCGCAATGAGAGAGGCCCATCGAGAGAGGATGCGGTTGGCTTGATTCAGAGAATGATCGAATTCAGGGCCAAGTCCGAGGCAGTGTATCAGGCCAACCTCGCCAATCTCGACGGAGCTCGAACACTCTTGTCCAATGCTCGCGATGTCAAGTATCTCAGTTTGTTTGAGATTGCCGACATTCTGCTACCATCGGCCCAAACGACAGACAAAGGCCTTCCACCACACGCCCTGTACGCTGTACACACAGCCCTGAATCGCAGTGAGGCCGGCTTCAGTCCCCTCAGCCCCTCGAGCGACTGCCACCGCCGAGACCACCTGTTCGAGGTCTTCCCGCAGCAGCATGCCAATGTCATCGACCGGGTAGCGGCCATGGTGCGCGAATACACGGATGCCAGTTCCAAACGTTTGCGGCCTCTGCAAAGAGACGGACTAGAGGATATCACTCTGGGCAAGTTCATTCTTCAAGCCCGGCACGCCGTTCTTCGCAGTCGTTCGAAGCGCGGGTGGACCACGCACGGCATTCTGGAAACGTCATCGGGCGTGGAGATTCAGCCCACAGACTGGTCTCAACCGAGCAAGGACGTTATTGCGTTTCTCGAGTGGTGGGCCAGCTACGACCTGTTTGATGCCGGTTCTCGTTTCCACTCCTACGGCGCTCTTATCCTCCGAGCTTTGAACCTATATGCCGATGCACCGCTTGACCAAAGCACCGCCTGGACTTTCCTGCAGGAGATCGGTCTTATCTCTCCTTGGGAGATTCCGTCCCGCTATAGGGTCCGCTTTCCCGGCGTCACGATTGCAAGGGGTGGCGGCTTGAATCGCGAAGCTCCGCGGCATTTGAAGGAATCGAAACGACCGGATATTGCCGCTGGATTCAGGAAACCGGGGGCCGGCGCCACGGTGTTTTGCATCGATGCACCCTCGACGACAGTCATCGACGACGGCGTCTCCCTTGAACCTACGGACAAGGCAGACGAATTCTGGATTCATATCCACGCAGCCGATCCGGCGTCAGCCATAAAACCAGACTCCGACCTCTGCAAGTTCATGGAGCTCATTCCGGAGAACATATATCTCCCGGGTCACTTCCAGGCCATGCTCCCCTCGGATCTGGGAGAGGACAACTCCAAGGATTACAAGTCGGAAAGCCTTGTCGAGCAGTTTTCACTGCGCGCCGGCGGACCAGCTCTTACCTTCAGCGCCAGGGTCAACGAGGTTGGCGATGTGTTGGACTATAAGATCGAGCCAACAACATTAGGCGAAGTCGCGTACTTGGATCCCGATGATGTATCCAAGTTCTGCAACGAGCCAGCGCCACCGCCGTTCCCGGGATGCAGCTTCTCCGTTGGAGCGGTTCCAGAACAAGGCGAACTTCCTCCTGTGAGATCTATGAGGACAGTTCAAAGCCTGGACGAGTCCTGCCGAAACGATCTCCTGACAATGTATCGACTAGCCGAAGCCGTCAAGCAGCGGAGGCTGTCCAAAGGCGCGTGGCCGTACTTCGCTCCCCGGCCATCCGTCTCCGTAATGTTCAACAAAGTGACGAAAGGGGATGACGCATCCAAAGATGCGACGGTTCTGCCCGCAGATCCCTACATCAAGGTCGGGCACGAGCCGTCCACGGGGTGCTCTGTCGTGTCCAACTTTATGGTACTGGCAGGAGAGATTGCTGCTCAGTGGTGCTCGTCCCGCGGCATACCCATCCCCTACCGCAAGGACACCAAATCCGCGCAGAATTTCGATGCCGCCTTTGCTTATGCTAAGAGGGAAATCTACCCCCTAATCCAGCAAGGCATCGAGCCTACTATGGGCCAGCGGCAGGAACTCTCTAGGCTCACGGGAGGAATCACGATCGCTTCGCAGCCTGGACCTTATTTCCTGCTCGGACTGGACATGTACACCAAGGCTACGTCCCCCCTGCGCCGCTTCTCGGACTTGCTCGTGCACTGGCAGATCCACGCCGCTCTGGCGCATGAACGGGAGGCTCAACGTCGCATCGACCCGGCTGTGGATGAGTTGAACGACATACTGCCGTTTAGCGCGACCGGTCTGCGTAACACGCTACCCTTGCTGCAAATGCGCGAGAAGATGGCGAAAGCCGTCTCTCGCGGGACGCTGGATTGGATCCTGATCGCCCTCGTGCGGGCTTCTTACTTCGAGGGCAAGGCACCTCGCTCCCTGCGCTTCACCGTCGGGTCGCGCTGGCGCCAGGGTCTCCTCGGGCGCCTCGACCTTTTCGACCTCAGCGCCGTCCTGGACATTGCAGGGCTGAATGGCTGCCGCCTCGTCAAAGACGTTCGGGTCGGTGACCAGTTCGAAGTGGAGCTCACCGACATCAACGTCCACTCGCGGCAGATCCTCGTCAAGGCCACGCGATACCTGGGAGGCAACCCTCAGGCAGCCCAGCGCCCGAGCCAGCACGGTCCCAGTGCGCAGCACATGACGTCCCACGATGGTGGCTCCCCTGGCGACGGGCCTGGCGGTGGAGCCGATAGTGCGCACCGCGACTCACTGATGCAGCCAATTTTGGCGTAGTCGTGGAGCGCCTCCCCCACACTTCCCCGGATTCTCCGTCTAGGCCCCCTTCCCCCCTCCCTTTGGCCCGACCAAATGACGATTTCCCGTTGGGGATCCCCAACATTTCTTCGGATCCTTCTCCGTATGTGCCGGGTTGCGCGGTCGGGGTCGTCGCAGGGGTCCTTGTTTGGGCCGGCTTCTCACACAGACGCATGGACAAGACAGCTGGGAGAACCTGGCATGGCCGCAGGAGGTAGAGAGTACTTACGCGTAACTGTAAACACTCGTCAGGATGTGGCCACTTCGATTCCAATGTCTCGATGAGGCGCTGATTGCATCACAGGCATGAAAACTTGTGCTGCTGCTGCTGCAACATTGCATGTAGTTCTTCTCCCTTCCCCACTACTCTGTATGTAACTAGTCTATATACAAGCGGCATCCGCTGCGCTTTGCTGCAGCGATGCGAAAGTCTTTGTGACGACGGCCTGTGTCCCGCCCATTTGCCTCGTAATGTGAAAGGAAAGAAAACCCAAGACGGCTATCGTCAGATGAAGCCCAATCGGCCCGTCATTCATTTCGCAAAAACGCCTTCCGTGCCCATACCCATACCCATACCCAACCCCCGCCGTTTTGCCGCCCCCGTTGGCCCTCGTGATAATGTCCAAAAGCAAACCCGCAATGCTCTAATCGGCTGGCGCAACGCGAAAGGAAATGAACAAAAAAGGTCATCACGTGCCGTATCAAGGCCCGAGTTTTGTCTTGGTGTAGATATCGACAGGTGCGTGTAGAGCAGATTATCAAGGTCAGCAGGCCTCAGCCACTTTTGGGCCAGTGCCTCTAGTCGTATTATTCTCCGTCGATGAGTAGAGCTTTCCCAAGCCTCCGTCGTACATCGGCGTCCATGTCCGTCGGTCCCGCTGAGCATGCTTGACGCAAGGGATTGTGGGGTTCCTGAGCCCGTCCGGCCTTCAACGTCGCCGGTGGTGAGAGGCATGCCGATGTATTATGTGTTGATCGATGTACGGAGCAAATCAACAGTCATCTTGTTGGCACAGGGCAAGCCAGTGAACAACAGTGTATGCTGGAAACTCCTTGTTGCCAATGATGAGCCAACATAACTCAGGCTTTGGCAACAATTCAATGTCGTTAGGAGAGCATGCAGTTCGAAACTGTGCATCATTTCCTCCAACCAACATTCCAGATGACATGGGCGATATCGCGAGCCGTGTTGACCGTGTCAATGACCCGACCCAGGATGCCGTCTCCGGTTGACGGGTCTCCTTCTTCGCAGGGCATGAACATGCCCGAGGGGGTGCGACGCATCCCAGCGGGCTCGCCACATAAACTCCCCGAGGATTGTGACCGGCTCAACCCACCCCCTGCGCAGTCCGTGGGAGATCGCCGGCCAGATTCTGTCGCGTCGTCCATGCCGTCAGCTTCCTCGCCAAAGTAGAAGTTAGACGCCTGCTTGGAGGGTCGAAGCGTCTCCTGAGACGACGAGGGTGAGAGTAGCGGGCTGCGATAGATGCCGGTGCTATGTTTCATGGCCGTTTCCGGGGGCTCGGGAGTGTCGGCGCGATATTTGAGCGTCGTCGAAGGGAGCTTTGCGATTGTTTTGCCCTCGGCGGATGCCACCTTCTTGGTTCGTCTCCTCGTCAAGGGACCTCGCTTTTTAGACCTCACCCGCTTCATCATCACGCCGTCATCCGAGTCGCTATCCTCGCCGTTTTGATCCATATCAACGTCGTCATCGTCATCGCCCTTGACCTCGACGGCGATGCATTGCTCGACCTGTTCGTTGAAGTGGATATGCTTCCGTTCCGGGAACGGCGAGGAGACACCAGACGAGTCCGTCGACTGGGCCACAGAGCTGCTGTTGTTGCCATGACTCGATCTCCTAGCAGAGAGGGGAAAGAAGACATAGCAGTCCGTATTTGCGCGCACGATACTTGGTCGTAGACCTCCTCTTGTCTCCTGGGCTTGGACAGCGGCGGTCGCCTGCTTAAGCAACGAAGACGCCGTTAGCGACCTTTGTAGCATCACCTCCGACATGCTTCTCTTCTTGAGAATCGGTTTCTTGTTCATGTTGACCAAGGAATCGGATTTGGAAAGGGTCACGCTTGAGGGTTCGGTGTGCGTCGGTTGGTGGAGACGGGTTGAACCAGACTGCAGAGGCCCATAGAGCCAAGTCACATCGCAGTCCTTGAGCCTGGAATGGCGCGTTAGCTAGCAGCAAACTTTGTGGCGACATGTGAAATTTTCATACCAGTTGAGCTCCTCTGGCGAAATGGTTTTCAGGTTGTTCTTGGCCTTCATCCAAGTCCTCCATGACGCATTTTCCAATCTTCTACTGTTGGGAAACTCGCCACGCTTGGAGATGATGTACCTCCAGGACGACCAGATGTCCTCTTCCCTCCAGTCGTGAGACAAATAGTCCACTTGCCGTGATGGTTTTGTAGTGGCGGCCGTGTCATCCTCAGCGTGTTCAATGCACTCGGGTGTGTCGGGCCCTGAGGCGGTCTCTGAGTGGTCGGCTTCAGCAGGGGAGACGTTGTAGGAGCCTCCAGACTTGGGACTGGGAGGAGGCTCAAGATTCTCGTCGTGGTGAATCTCTGGGTGTAGAAAGAACTTGTCTTGGGACAGCAAAGGAAGGCTGAAGTGGTCCTCCGGGGAGTCGTCGAGAGCTAGCGTTTCGTCATAGTCGGAGGCTATTGACAGGTTGCTGGCAGGAGTCGACGAGAAGGAGACATCAGTAGATTCGGCGGGGATTGTAGGAGGCGGAGTGGAGGGAGTGGAGGAATGGTCGGAGGCCGCGTAGGACTGTGACGGAGGCGGGTAGGAATCGCTGAGGCCGGGGTGGGCAGCACGGTACGTCGGCTGCGCTCTGGCAAAGTTTGACTGTGATTGCGAACGGCGCAGCGATGACGAGACGAAGTAGCTGCTGTCCTCGGAGGAGAGGACAGCGGCCATTGTGGAGGAAGAGTTCGAGGCTTTGCCGACGTGACGAGGAACGCCGCGGTGCCAATGGGTTGCAGATCGAGGCTAGTGGCTCATGGAAAAGATGAGATCGCGAGTGGTGAAATAATCAAGCGGGAGTGTCCAGGGCTGACTGGCGAAGCGCGGTAGGTTGGTGGACTGTCGAGGCGGCGCGTAAGTGCACAAGGTCTCAGATGCGTGCGTCCACAGAGTCGATATCGCGGGGAAGCGAGGTCGGGGGCTGATTGCGGCGTCAACGGCGGCGTCTAACCAGATAAGCACGGCGGCTTCGATGGCGGGGAGATAGCAGACGGATACGATTTCGGGGTCGACTGAAATGGGCGCTCGACGGCAGGACTGAGGAGGGGTGTGCGGTTGAGGCGAGAGATAAGCGGTCGAGGTGCGAGGGCGATTGCCGACTGCGCAGGGCTTGTCGATGCAAAGTTCGGCGGGCGAAGAGGGAAGAGGGCAAAGCGCGATGCTGTGCACCGACCAGAGCGGGCCGTGGTTGCGACGGTTGGTGCCGTGGAGAGAGGGTGAAGACAAAAGGCCGACAATGAGGAGGTCTGGAGGGAGGAGAGGGAGAGAGGAAGAGTCATCCCCATGGGCCAAGTTGAGTGCACCTGGATGGTGGCAGGCGGGTGAAGACGGATCGACGCTTGAAGCGCACCAGAAGCTGGCAGACGGCCCAGCAGGCCGGTTGCAGGAGCCCCAGCGCTGCAACGCCTGGAGGCGAGAGGCTGATGTGCAGGGTTTTTTCCCCACCCACTGCGGCGTGCTGCCAAGTGCCTCCTCCAGGGGGGGCTTGCAGGGCGCCAGAGAACCCGCAACCAAGCCGAGACCAGGGCCTAACAGCACCGCTAGCCAGACGCAGCGCGGCCAATGGTGGCGAGGAAGCCTCCTCACGGCGCCCCGCCTCCAGGAAAAAGCTCGAACCCACACATCCACGGCGACCGATGCGGTTATTCGAGGGCGACATCTACCCGTCGAGCGCCCCCGTACATTTACGAGTACGGGTACGAGTCGACATTGGAATGGGAAACCCGACGCGGTTCCATGCCAGCGTTGCCATGAGCGATTGCTCGTGCCCTCCACCCCTTGACCCCAACCCGCCCGGCCGACTGCGACGCCTGGCGCCTATCCTGGCCGCGCGCGGAGAAGCCCCGTCGTCCCTTCTGGTGAGATTGCGGAATCCAGCCATGACTGTGCGTGCCACGGGTCGCCAAGCGGGGAGAGGGGGATGGGAGGGAGGCGTTGGGAGGGAAGCCTCATTCTCGGCACTCCGCGCGCCAAGGTACCCTCTACTTGTCGAGGGGCCTTTTGCCGGGACCTGTCCTGGGCCGGCTCCCGGGCGAGGCGTACTCGTACCTTGGTTTACGTAGGTAGGTACGAAGTACTCGTACCAGCAGGAGGGAGGCAAAGGTGGCTGGCCTGGTGGTGATGGGATGGTACCTTTACCCTGATTGCTACCGGCCAGCCGGCGTATGCCAATCGATGCAGTGCATCCAGCCAACCTGGAACCCATCTGCGGTGGTGCCACAGCGTGTGCCGCCCGCTTCCCACCAGGCCTCTCGCTGGGGCCGCGCCCGGGGGCCTGATGCGATTCGGATCGTATAGGTACTTGTATCCATACCTATAGCGCGCGCGGCTTGCATACGTCCGAACTCGAAGCATCAGCGACGGCTGGCTGGCGCCTCGGATGCAGCAGCCTCCAGTCACCCGTTTGCCCGGTTTGCGCCTGGGCAACAGGTCGCGCGTCCTCTCACAAACGACAGTACGAGGACGAGGGCGAGTGAACCCGGCGCGTCCGTGCCGCACGGCCAGGCCAGCGCAACGAGACGGATCCCTGCGACGCCTAGCCCAGTCCTTGCCGGCTGTCTCGAGGCGGAGGTCCTGTCGGCGAGTCGCAGTCCGTCTGCAGTCCGTCCCGTCGCTGCCAACGGCTCTTAGCGCGACGTAAAACAAGGACCCAGACGCGGCCAAGCCGGCGTGGCCAAAAAGTACCTACCGAGCTCCCATCTGCATTCGGCTGTGCGGGCGATAACATCTCATGCCAGAAGGGCAATCCGTACCGAGGCAATGAAGCCCCTACGCAGTCCATGACGTGCCTGTTATCCCCGTCCGCCGTTGAGTGTCAAGATACACAGCCGCGGGTACGCTCGCGGCGGCCGGGGCAGTTAGACCTCGAGTGGCGGCGCCGCTGAGGCCACGGCGCCCCTTTGTCGCTTCTTCCACGAGGTACTCCCTGGGCTAACTGCCGCCACGCGGCGAAGGGAGACGAGGGAGGATATATTCAAGTCTTCAGCCGCGCGAGAAAACAATAGCGTTTGAACCTGGCAACCCCTTGCTGTACGACTTCTCGTACTCAGAGACTACGAGTACGCTTACTCGGTTGTTCACAGAAGCTTTCGGGCGCGAAGTGGAGGAGCTACAATCTCTAAAGACGACGCCAGGCCAGACCAGCCGGTGGGCCTGGGGATTCGCGGCCGAAGGTGAGCCGGGTCCAGTCCAGTCCAGTCCGAAAATTTGGAGACCAGCTTGTCAACCGAAATCTGAATTCTAATAATGGAGACTGATCGGCACGGTTCGATGGACGGCTAATCCGTAGATGGGGACAATTTGTTTAGCCAGAAATCGAGACCTGCCGCCTGCTGGTGCTGTGCTCAGCCAGAATGGGCCTAAGCAGGTCTCGAGAAGCCGAATGCTATACCGGTGTCAAGCGCGATGCCCTGCCAGGCGCTTTGTGCGGAGGGCCGGACACTTACACGACGACTCAAGTATCTTGAGACTTGGCGGCTCTGGGCATATGCTTCGTTCAGGGGGGGCTGGTTTTCTTTGTAAATGCGCGTCTGAGCGACGAGGCAGCGGTGGTTGTCCTACTAAAAGCTGTCAAGCATGTCATGGCAAGAGTGACTGCGAAGCTCATGTAGGTACTCATATACCTGCCCTCAAGGGCGGCACAACCGGCAAGAGGCATCCAGAATTCCTCGCAGGGCCAAAAATTACAAGCTTGGCTCTTCCAAGCTTCTGCAACAACAGCTCAAGTCAGCTATTGGCATCAGAACAGGCGCCACGGTCGTACAAACCCTGCATTACGCAGAGCTCGTGTGCATGCAGAGAGCCTACATATCTGGAGCCGTCCTCTGCACCGGCCGTCGCGCTCTGGAGCATCAACCAGTGGGAAATAACGGCCTGACTTTCATCACATTGGAACGGAGTACAGTTGTCATCATGATGTGCGGACTACCAGGCAACAGGTATATTTGCGAGCAGCTCGACGCGGCGCCTAAGAGCCGCCATCGCCACAACTGGCTGCCGCTTGTCGTCAGCGAGCCGCTGATCCTCTGAGTCTACGGCCGCATACCCGATTTCACCCGCCGTCGCGCCATTGAGCCGATGATATCGAGATCACCCCATCGCTCTGCTCCTCGAAGTGAAGACGTTGTCGCACCGTGGATGAGCCAGAAGATAGACCACCTGACCCGATGCCTCACCGGCAGCGTGTTGGACGAGCTGTAACGGATATCCGGGGCTGCTCACCGTCTACGACGTCTCCGGGTGTGACTTGCAGATGAGCCATGAGGCCCCCTGCCAGGGTGAACGCCTTGCTAATTGGGTGCTGACGATGAAAGCTGTGTTACCCATCTCGCATGGCTCGACTCCTGGTGCACGAATATTTGTAGACGCGTCTGCGTCGCGGAGAAGTGTTACGAAGCGCTCTGCCGAACGGAGCACTTCAACATGCGCGCAGAGTCAATCGGGTACGAGTGCAACTTCGTCGACTGCGTCAGCTCGGCAAACGGTCAATTCTTTTGTCAAATTCCAGACGAATCCCCAATCCACGTTCGCCGTCGCCGATGCCTCATTGCACACCTCTTGTTCCGCAGCCACAATCGGCCGAAACGCAAGCATCGTGCTTGGCCATGCTTGTCGCGGTGGGCCGGGACGATTTGGCTTCCACACCTGATGCTAGCAACCTGCGGCTAATCGCCAAGGCCTGATTGGCGTCAAGCCACGGATTGAAGCTGCATGCACGACCATGCCAGCAGTCAATTGTCCGCTCTTCAGCCCGCACACGGGTACGTTCCTATCTCTCCCGGCCCGACGGCCTTTGCACCAATTGCGTCTCCCCTTGTATCGGCATGCGAACGTTACTGGACACACTGACGCCCTCTTCCAGCAGGCTTGTCTACTTGTGCCTACCTGCAGCGTACGAGTACGGCCTTGCCTGCCACCATGTGGACATATAGCACCCCTCTCGTGCCACGGCCACCATCAGCCAAACATCCGGCCTTGAAGCTCTGTGGCTGGAAACTTTCTCGTGTATGTAAGCCTACGTGCTCTACTAACTAGGATCAGATGCTCCGTTTCCGCACCGCCAGCGACTCCTGTTGGAGGTCCTGTTGAGACAACTTGACCATCAAGCTGCGAGCAAGCTGCGAGCAAGCTCCATGCCCTCTGGGGCCTACGTTACAGTCATCACCTTTCGGCTGTCACCGAGCTCTCGTGGACTTTCACCAACTTGCTCGTGTGCAACCCGAGCTTTCCGGCCGATCAAAACTCCCAACTGGTTTGCCAGTCCTGCGCCATGCATCTCCCCTCCTGTGGCAGTGCTTTGTCCTCCGCCATCGTGTCGAGCGGGGCCGCAGGCATTGTCTTTCAAATTCCAAAAGCCCTCAAGCAGTGAGCATTTGGGTACAGACTCCGTGCCGAAGTCGAAACCTGGCGAGGCAGCCGAGCCGTCACATCATCTTGCTGCATAATTGTGGCAACAAGTGGGCTGCTTATCAGCGCAGCCGTGGCCAACAATAAGTGCTCTGCTGCTTGGTCCAGCGGCAGCCTGCAACCCTCGATGCACGACCCATGCTAGTTGCGCTGCCACGATGCAGGCACCCTGCAAGTGCATGCAGCAACAGGGCCGGTCCCTTTGTTGTCGCGAAACTGATCTCAAATCGCAAGACTGAAGGACTCACCGCGCGATCCGTCTGAGTTATACCCCCCTCCACTACAAAATAGGTCAAGCTTGTAGTTATTGCGTCTCTGAGTGTAGTAGTCCAATCAACCTGGCCTCATGTGTCGTCCGATAGTAGCATTCTTTTACAGGTGTCAACGCCGCCGAAGCATCGATCAATACTACATCGTACAGCGACCAGGCCCTGGCTTTTCTCTGCGAGCTCGTCTTCACAATGGTTTGCAACGCCCTTCTACCGAGTTAGACATGTCACCAACCGAGTTCTACGGTATAGTATCAAGACAGACATAGAGTAACACATTGATGAGAAAGCAACGAGGGCTATACTACAAATTGTCCTGGAGGGGTGCGGTGTTGCAACACAGCTCGAATCAAAGGTAGAATTTCAAGTGAGTAGAGTGAGCGCGGCTTTGTCGCAACAGCTCAAACGCTGTGGGCGATCTTGGAGCAGCATGTATCTCCAAACAACGAGCACCGTGGCATACGTAAGTAAAAAAAGGAGGGGGGTCTCGTCTGGTCGCCGTTCTGGCAGCCGATTCAGGCTCATGTTACCGGTCGCTTGAAATCAGCTAGAACGTCACAAGGTAAATTAGGTCCATCTGGGATTATCTCAAGGCCAAGGGGTTGTCGATACTCAAGAAGCCTGTATCAAGGGATGCAAACAGCCAGGAGTCCAGGTCAAGTATCGTATGCTGATGCCATAGGGCATTGCAGCAAAGCGGAAATTGCAAGTGAGTACTTGTCCTTGTGGCGCCAGGCCCGGTCTCATCGACATCAACCGGAATCTTGGATCGGGCACGCCATTCCCAGGCACCCGAAGGCTTGCACGACCATCAGGGCGTGTCGAGCATCGGGCCGCTCAATGTGGAGAGGATACGACCGGGCCGACCATCTGCAGTAATGCTCCCGAGTTGTGCAAAATAGGGTTCGTTTTCACTGCGTACAATGCGCTTAGTCCATGTTAGGATTTTGTCCCTTCGCATCGACTCAGCGGAAGGGGCAAGATAAAATAGCGCCAACAACATTGCCACACTTGCGAAGCCGACGCCTACACGATTCGTACTTTGCTTCGTTGGGAGTAGCTTGCAGACTTTCACGAAAAATGCTCGGGGCACACAGTTGCATTGCCACCTATCCCTGGCCTACCCACGGAGATTTTGGAGCCCCTGCTGCAGGCGTAATGCAAGCGTTCATCATTGTGAGGCACGGGCTGCCTTCTATCTAGGGAGGGAGCTACGAAGTACCGAGGTGCAAGCAAGCTCAGGCAGCCAGCCGCACGCAGCAGGTGCATGAAGGGAGAGTCGCTGCCACGTCGAATTTGACGAAAACGCCAATGTCCCCGACGCGTTGTCGCAAGGTTTGACCATGCCGCAGACTCGAGCGCCTCCAACCCGGCGTTCATGCCCCATGGGGTCAGCCATGCGGCATGGATGCAGTGCCGGTGAAGGCCCTTGAGGGCAACGCTACTGGGCGATGATGGACCCCCCCGGCGACAGATGGGTGCATTCTCTCCAACCATTCACGCACTTTGCCAGCCACTACTCCGTACGTCGTGTGGAATTGGTCGCTTCCTCCCCCTTCGAGGCACAGCGGTGTCCTTGCGGGGGTCTGGGCATCTTCCCCGCAGTTTTCCATGCGAGATATCGTTGACCGGCTGCATGTCGAGAGTGCTAGGTGCACAGCTCGACATAGACCTCTCCCCTCGCGCAACTGGTCGTTAATGTGATGGCGTGCTGGTGATGGAACGTATGGCCCAAATAGAAATGAATCGGGCAACCTGGTGCAACTACCGGTGCCGCGACGGCCACGACCTCCTACCCCTTTTGCATTCCATAATAAAAGCCTGCTGGCGTATGGTGAGGTCGAGCAGAGTTGACACCGATGCTGCAACTTAGGCGCGATGGGCAAAGGCAACCTCGGAGGGTAGGCGGAAACTGGCGCAGAACATGCGTTTCGCAGGGGCCACGTCGCGAACCTCGTGGATAGCCACCTGCCCGATCTTCTCCGCATCTCCCGGCACCAGCCTGACGCCAATCTCATTGTGAATTCGCTGGCAGATGTCGTCAAGGGGGGTGGCGTCGTCGGCCTTGGCGGCAAAGCAGTGGGCGTGAATCATAGGAAGCTGCGTCTCCGTGTGAGGGGCGAACAACTTCTCCTGCCCATGGTAAATGCCTCGGAAGTTGTGTAGGAATTCGAGGGCTGAAGCGGGGAGGTTCATGACAAAGTGGGAGATGGTTGGCGGGAGGGGGACGCGAACGGGAGCAGGACGGGTTTCTGGCGGCGCGGTCCTCGACACCTTTGCCGGCTTGATGACGGCCCCTTCGCCGCGCTGAGAAGCCTCAAGCACGAGGTCGGCTACCTTCTGTATGTACTCGTGGCCGTCGTAGTTGAACGGTCTGACGAACTCCGACACCTGAGAGCATTAGCTGTGCGTCCCGGGAGCAGGCCCACCAGGCAGAGAACGGTATGGTCCGTACCTTGTTCTTCTTGATGACTTCGCTCAAGTACTTGTAGCTCTCCGGGTTCTTGTCGTTGGCCCAGACAAACACGCCCTTCTTGCCGGCGGGGGCAGCAAACGGCCCGATGCCGGCCATGACATCGGCGACAACCTCGCCCGGCTTGAAGAGGGCGGTGATGCGCTGGTGCTCTGTGCCGAGCTTGGTGTTCCAGTAGACCTTGGAATAGTCGAAGCGGAAGATGCAGCCGGCTTCGCTGACCTCGACGAGCATGTCGTCGGGGCCGGCGAGCACCTCGTAGGAGAAGGTCCGGAACTCGTTCTCCGTCCCGACATTGTCTGTCTTGTTGATGACGGTACGGATGGAGGGGTTCTTGTCGATGATGACCTGGGCGATGATGTGCTTGTAGGGGAGGTACTGCCCGCGGAGGTTGAGGTGCGCTATGGCCCGGGTCGTAAGCGACTGCTGTCCTTGCTTGTCGGTTCGGGTCACTCACCAACGTGGCCGGCCGTATTAAAGCCAACGGGTATCTCGCCGTGCAGGTCCTCCGGCAACACCGATCTCATGACATCCACTGCGATGTGTGTCAGCATCGGTTACCGCCAGCGGCAGCGGGTACGCGGCGTTTGCATACAGTAACTCCACATCTCATAACCGATGGTCACTTCATACGGCACGACCTGGAGATCCCCCAGCTTCGAAGCCTCTTGCAAATCCGAACTCCACGTCTCAGACGCTTACACCCAGCCGACGTCAGCACTCAGAAATTCACCGTAGGGGAGGGAAGGGGGGAGGGAGACTCACCCGCCGGCTCTACGTTTGGCTTGAGGATGAGACACTTGGCCCCCCGCTGGCCGGTCGGGTCGGCGGCGATGGGGTCGAACTTGTCCAGCAGCAGCACCTCGCGCGTCTTCTCGAGCTGCTTGCGGTATTTTGAGATGAGGCGGTTGTCGCGCACGCAGGCCGCGGCCGTGGGCAGCGTGCGCGTGAAGAGCGCCCGGTCGAGCGACTTGGCGGCCCGGGCGGCGGCGGGGGCACGGAAGAGATTCATCTCTAGGCTGGAGCGCTTGCCCTAGGGTCCCGTGAGTCAATACCTGCGTGCAGTCAAAGGGAGCGGTTGGAAGGCTTCAGGCAGTACCTCCATGTCGAGACGTAGGATGCGCGCGCGGTGAGGATGCGGTGAGCTGAGGGCTGCCGCAAAGCTTCGACTCACTCGGTTGGAACCTGAAAGGGTCCCCGCCGCGAGGCTGCGACGACGAGGAAAATTTGGGGCGGGCGCTAGGGGTCGTTCCAGGGGTGGGGTTCCACTGCGGGAAGCATTGGCGAACCAGCGCCGGCGAGGGCGGCGAGGCTGATTGTCTGGCGGGTGTGATGTCAACGACTCTGTTGATGAACCGTGCTTGTAGATGACCAATCTGGAGTCTCGAGCTCTGCAGCTTCAAGAGCTGTAGATTTTTCTCATTCTCTTGAATACCAGCACCATAGCGACAACTTCCCCCAACATGTCTGAGAAAAAGCGCACCCTAGATGCATTCTTCAGCTCAGCGCCTAAACGGCCGCGCACTCAAGTAGACGCAGATGGTGGAGATGACGAGCCTGTACAATCAAGTCCCCATTGCAAGTCGGGTAGCCGCGGCCAATTCTAACATGAAGCATAGTCAGGCAGGTCATCACACGCCCAGTACCCGTTCCCAATCGCCAACCTCCCCCCCTCGCTCAGCAACGACGTCTCGTCCTTGCCAGCTCGCCCAGGCCGGGCGATCGACGACCAGCCGGACCTCGACCTGCTCTACTTTGAGCCCTACGTCCCCGCTTACATGGCCCGCCGTCTCTTTGAGTTTCTACGCGCGGAGCTACCATTCTATAGGGTAGAGTACGACATCAAGCGTGGAGGCGTCGAGACGCACATCCGCACGCCGAGGTCAGTTGCGATCATCCTGGCTTGTCGGTTCCACGTGTCCACGGATGGCTAAGCAGCGTGAGCAAGTAGATGGACGACAGTCTTTGGGGTCGATGAGACATCTTATTTTGATGACGACGGTTGCGTCATGGACAAGGCAACGGGCCAGAAGGCCGCGGACAGGCGCTACCAGCGGTATCCGCCGCGGCCGATCCCAGCGTGCCTCGACGCGCTTCGCAAGTCCACCGAGGCCGCTACGGGCAGCAAGTTCAACATCTGCCTCGTCAATTACTACGAGTCGGGCTCGGACAGCATCTCCTTCCACAGCGACGACGAGAGGTTCCTCGGCAAAGACCCGGCCATTGCCTCGTTCTCGCTGGGGGCTCGGCGGGACTTCCTCCTCAAGCATAAGCCGCCCGCCAAGGGACAGGCTGCAGACTCGACGGCCGGGGACGCAAAGCCGCTCAAGTTTCCTCTCGCAAGCGGCGACATGGTGCTGATGCGCGGAAGGACGCAGTCGAATTGGCTCCATTCCATCCCGAAACGGACTGGCAAGAACCAGGAAGACGGGGGGAGAATCAACATCACGTTCCGCAAAGCCATGGTCAAGGATGGAACGGAAAACTATTATAACTATAATGTGGGGGGCGGGCCTGTGCATCGCTGGAATAAGTCGAGCCGCCAGATGACAATATACAAGCTATGAAGGTGTAAAGAACAACGGAATGAGTACCGCCATTCGCGCTCCCCGATTTGGTCCATGTCGCGCGCTCACTTGCCGCGGCGCATCTGGGCCTTTGCATACTTCCGAAGAGCCTTCAGGAAGACCTGGTACCCGAAGCTCTCGTTGTCTTGGAGGCAGAAAATCTCTGTCAGGCGGATCTGCCAGGGAGGGTAGCTTGAAAGCTCGACGTAGGGACCGAAGAGCAGCAGGAGGTCGGGCTCCGGCATGATTCCTTCTGAGAGCTCTGCGTCAACCAGTTCGAGAGAGATGTCCCGCGGAGAGAGCTTCCCCTTCTGAGACATTTCTGCCAGGGTCCTGGTGAGATCGACTATGGATTCTCTGCCGTCCTGTTCGGAAATCAGGTGCAGCTTCAGGTGCCCATGGTTGTTGTCCTCGAGGGTGGACGAAGAGTATTCGTCCCGGTGAGGCGACGTTACGGACAGGCTCGGATGCTGGCCGGCAAAGTAGAAGGTGAATTTCTGGATGACAGCTTCGTACACTCGCGGCATGTGCTTCTTCAAGACTCCTAGTTTCCGTCAGAATATCGTCGGGCACGTCGCTTCTCGAACCCTTGACTGACCTGTCTTCTCATAAACCGAGAGCATCGGAATCTCGGCGCACGCGCACCACGTCGCGAGCTCGGCGGTCTCATCAATCAGTCGCTCCAGGTCAGCCTTGGCCCGGTGATTTGGCTCGGTCTTCAGGATGGCGCTCAGGTGCTTGGGCCGCTTGTTCAGGCCCATGACATCCTTGCGGATGTATTGCGGCGTCCCGTGGTGGTAGTACAGGACCGAGGATATTTGGTAGCAGACGACGTTGACCGTCTGGCGGATGCGGATGTAGAGGGAGAAGATGCCGTGCAAGATGGCGAAAATGAGAACATGAAGCTGGTTTTGGAGGAAGCGTCGAACGCCCAGCCGGGATCTCCTTTGCGACGGCAACAGTTTGCTGACATGCGGCAGCTCGTTCGGCGCTGGAAGATTGGCCTTCTACGGGTCAGCGTCGAGCGCGATGATGGCGCAGCCGGAATCCGTACCTTAAGCATCCTCTCCTTCTCCTGCCTGCTCAGGAGCGTATGATCCCGCACCTCGTCGGCCCTGTAGGCATCACGGTCGCGGGCGTTTACGGGCATGGCAAAGATCTTGCAGCCTCCCCGAGGCTGGCTAACGATGAAGTTGGCGCGCTGCTGCTGGACAACGATGGAAGTGCTGGCTCTGTCGTCGCACGTTGGTCGAACTATTTGGAGAGTAAAGAATGACAAGAAAGGGACTGCGGTGTCTTGGTGGTGGCAAGCGGCATATGAATGAATGGACGACGTGGCAGCACAGCCGTCGAGAGAAGAGCTATAGGGACGAAAGCCGAAGCGCTCTTACGTCGCTGTGTGGATGCATGGCGGAGCATGTGCCTTGTGAGTCGTGGCTCGACTGTGGCCCTGCTGTGGCGCAGTTGGCCGCCAAGCTTGCTGGGGGGTTATGCAGACAGCGCGAGGCCGGCAGGTACCTACACCACGTTCAGCTGCCCAGGCTCAATGCACTGAAACCGTCGCGGCCACGGCAGGGATAGACGACGCAACTCGCGCCTCGCGCCTCGACAACCAGCGACCTGCGACGCATCGCAGCCCCGCCACAGGCCCTGTCGAGGGACGAACGCGAACTGGAAGCGCCATCATCGGCCTACAGCAGGCACACATATGTAGTCAACTGGCCAGCTCCCCACCACCCGCTTCCCAACCATGGAGCGGTCCAGCTCAACCGCCAAGAGCCTCTTCCCCAAGGCCCCCGTCTTCACGCTGGCCGACTTCTCGGGCAAGGACTTTATTGTCCGCGACTTCGTGGATCGGCTTGCCGAAAGCGCTGTGCCGGCAAACCGCCGATCAGGGCCCTCGCAGGCTGCGTTCGACCCGAAGCCCTTGATCCGGACGTTCGAGAGTGCGAGGCCATCCCTGCTCAAGACCTTCGCGATCGCGTGGACTAACGTAGTCGCCAGATGCCCTTTCGCAGCTCGCGGTGCTGGGCGACAAGCTCCAGGAGCAGGAATCGGAGCTTCTCTCGCAGGTCCGCCGCGCCGAGATCCAGCACGACCAGACCCTCGACACGCTCGGCCGAAAGCTCGACCAGTCGATGAGCTCCTTCGAAGCGCTCGATATCTCTCTCAACGCTGGCAACACCAATGTATCCAATGCCAATGGAAGGTCCGATGGCGGTGGGAACGTGGCCGTGCAGATTGGAGAGAAGCTCGAGGAGCTCGACCGCAAGCGGCGCCGAGCCCAAGACGCCCATTTCCTGATACAGTGCTGGATGGAAGTCAGTGAGACCGGGCAGTTGTCATCCCTGGAAGACATTCGGCGCCAAGGCGGAGCCGAGAACAAGGTGCGCTGCGCCGTCATTGCCCGGCAGCTGATGAGGATCAGTCAACAGCTGGATCTTGCATCCTGGGGACAGACGAATGTGCATCGAGACGGGGCCACCAACGGCTCCGGGAGCCCGACCAAGACACATAACACGCGCGAGGCCCTGGAGAAGTTTTGCGAGACCTTGGAGCAAGATCTCCTCCAGCAATTCAACAATAGCTACAGGCGGCAAAACTTCGACGACATGATGGAGTGTTCCAAGGTCTTACACGACTTCAACGGCGGAGCCAGTGTCATCGCTGTTTTTGTCAACCAGCACCAGTTCTTCATCGACCGGGATCAGCTCATGATCGACGAGGTCACTGCCGACGGAGAGATGTGGGAGGCTCTGGCCGACCCCGACGCGGACCCCCCAGGGGTCGAGCCAAGCCTGCAGTCGCTCATTGACGAGGTCAAGATTGTCATGCAAGAGGAGTCCTTCATCATTAAGCGGGCATTCCCGTACTACGAGACGGTCTTGATCAAATTTATTCAGCGGGTGTTTCAACAATCCATCCAACAGCGCCTCGAGAAAGTCCTGGACAAGGCCGAGACCATTTCTACGCTCGCTTTCTTGAGGTCGTTACACTCTTCGAGGAGCTACATCAGCTCTCTTGTCGAGGATCTGAAGTCGCACGGGCTCACGGAGCACCCGGAACCATGCTCGGCGCAGATATCACAAGCCTTGGACCAACAGCTGGATGACTTGTTCGTCCCCTATCTGGTTGGAAACTCATACATTGAGCGTGAGAGGAAGAGCCTCGAGGAGATGTACAGCTCTCTATTGTTCAGGTTCAGTATATACCACTCGCGGCGGAAAAAGGCCCCGACAGGCTTCATGGCTTCCTTGGCGCAGCAGGGCACTCAGCTCATCGCCTCGGCCAAGGATGCTTATCTCGAGCGGCTCGAGTCTTCGGATCTTACGCCGACGCAGAAAGCCGTCATGTTGCGAGTGGCCGGTCTCAAGGACAAGGAGAATAAGAACGAGATTGAGGTGTCCGAGGAGGACGGTGCTCTGAGCATTTCCAACGCCAAGAGAATGCTCAAGTGGCTCGCGGAGAGTGTTCAGAGGACATTGGAACTCGGCTCGCAGGTCGAAACGCCCAAGGACATGAACGTCCTGCTGAACCTGCTACTTGAAAGCATGGGCAACGTATACATCGAGACGGCGCTTGACGCAGCACACGTCCAGGCCACCATGCTCGAGAGCACAAAGACCGAGCCGGACCTGTCGTACCTGCCAGCAGTACGACCAGCCGTCACCGTGTCGGCCATCATGGACCGGTTCATTTCCGTGGTCCTGATCCGACTGGCGGAGTCCAACACCACCATGCGCAGGAGCAGGAGCATGGAGGCGCAGAAGAAGATGGCCACTGACTCCATTGAGAAGAAGACCAATGCAGTCTTCAAGGTCTCGATCGACGTCATTGCGAACTGGACGTCCAAGTCGCTGGGCAGCCAGAAGAAGCAGGACTTTCGGCCCAAGGACGTGGAGCTCGAGTCGCTCCAGACGCCAACGTGCCTGAGCATCTGCACGTTCCTCCGCCGCGCGAGCAAGCAGGCGAGCGAGGCCATCGACGGGCAGAACGCGGAAAAGTTCTTCAGCGAGCTGGCCCTCGCCATCCACGAGCTGCTCTTCGACCACTTCAAGAAGTTCCAGGTCAACGCCACGGGCGGCCTCATGGTCACGCAGGACATCGCCAAGTACGTTGCCACGATGCGCGACTGGCCGCTCAGCAAGGACGTGGCGGTCGCAGTGGAGCTGCTGACGGAGCTCGGCTCGCTCTTCATCGTCGGGCCCGAGGCCCTGCGGGAGAAGTCGAGGACGCTGGCGCCGGGCCAGACGGGCGCGCGGGGCAAGCTGTCCAAGGCGGACTTTCGGGCGTTTGTGCAACGCAGGGACGATTCTGGGACAGTGGGTATCCAGAGCGTCTTGGCCGGGCTTTGATTGCGGCGGGATGGCTGGGAGGAATCGCTAGGAGACTTGTTCAGATGACGAGCTGATGGATAATGAGACTTGATACCACGTGTGCCACTCGATCACCACGGCGCCACATCGTTCCGGGTTGTGCTAGTTCTAAGGTCGTAAAGCGTGTCGGTTCATAAATCCCTCCGCAAGCCCCCTCTCCTCCCGGTGTGCTCCTCCAGCTTCTCGTCCAGGAAGTCGACGAGCTCCATCATGTCGCCCAGCTCGGCCAGCCTGATGCGGTCCCGCTTGGGTAGCAGTGCCGTCTTGTCGGCGCCCATGCCCGGCCCGCACATCTCAGAGATGTGATGCACGGCGAGCTTGAAGGGCAGCGGGCAGCGCGCGGCGTTGCACATAAAGGTCTCGACGACCTCCCAGGAACAGGCCGGGGCGCCTGCGAAGAGGGCAGGGTTGGCGAGGAGGCCGCGGGCGGACATGAAGCCGGACAGGTTGGTGTTCTGCGGGGTCGGGGCGTCGCTGCTCGGTGAAAGGCCGTCTCGCTGACGGGCGGCATCCGGGGGGTCGTCCTTGATGGTGAGGGTGGCGAGGTCAGGGGTCGATGCGAAAGCCCTGAAGGGAAGGGAGGAGAGGTCGAAGACGTCGCCGGAGAGAAGGATGGGCAAGGTTCCGGAGTACTTGGACGTGAGTATCTCAAGAGCTTCGGTGCGGATGGGCGTCGTGGACGGCGTGCGCCGCGTACGGGGGTGGATGGTGACCCAGTCGACGAGGCGGTTCTGCGCGTGCCCAACTACCGTGTCCAAGAAGTCCATGGTCCTCCTGCGCGAAGCTGTCAGCCACCACCATCGTTGCGCAGCGAGAAAGACGAGTCCAAAAGCCCTCACCTCAAGTCGTCGTGCACGCGGATCTTGACGCTGACGCTCCTCCCCTTGGGGCTCTCGACGTCGCGCTCCATGCCGACGGCCCAGCCCTCGGCGGCCAGGCGCGCGCGCGTCTCGACGACCATGTCGCGCACCAGCTCGCGGTGGTTCATGAGCTCGGCACCCAGCGTCTCGGCGCAGGCCCACGATTGCGGGCAGCCGCAGTTGAGGTCGACGCCGCCGACGTACGGCGCGGCGAGGGAAGACGCCCGCGCCAGCTCCAGGGGCGAGTTGGCGCCGAACTGCAGCACCGTGGGCGGCTGTGCGCCGACCGTCGACACGGTCAAGTCGCTGTCGCGCGCGAAGCTGCTGCGGTTGAACTCCTTGGCCAGGATCATGGGCGTCCAGCACAGGTCCACGCCGTAATTGTGCACCGTCTGGCGGAAGGCGAGCTGCGTTGCGGAGAGCGGTCATGTTAGCCCCCTCGCACGTAGCGGCGAGGATATGGAGCAAAACGCACCTTGCTGTACCGCACCATGGGCGCACAGGCGTAGAGGAACTTGTTCTGCCTCTTGGCCGCATCAAAGATGGCCAGCGGGCTGCCAGAGTCGTCCGTCAGTCACGCAAATCCGGTAGGCAAGGCATGTCTCGCACGAGCACAACTCACTGCGAGAAGGCGGCCGTCTCTCCGTCCTCGACGGCGCCCGACGGGGTAAGCCTCGTCTCCATCATGAAAACTTTCTGTCCGTAACGACGCGCTCGGGATGGGCGGCAGGTTATTGCATATTGCTGGGTTCTTGTTTGCTTTGCGTGAGTCTGAGTGCAACTTGAGGTTGTTCAAGACTTTTCGAGGCTGCCAATGCGCTAACGGCGGGACGGCTGCTCGCCAGTGCCAGACCTTCTAGAAGGTGGCGTCAAGCTTCGAGGTAAGGTACCCGATATACTCTGTAGCCTCTTCGACTTGCTCGAGTTCCATCGCCCGAGAGTAGACGACGACGAAGCCACCATTTTGCATGTTCTCATAATTACCTTTGTGGCACACGAATGCTGTGCAAGTACACGCGCAGTGTCGGTCATCACTCCAGGTCCCTGTCGGGTCCGTGACGCACCCACACAGAATGTCTGCAGTCGCTCTGGCCCCAATATCACGACTTGTGCCCACGTCTTCTCTGCCAGCATCCTCAGCCCAAGTCTCCTCTGCCTGCTCTTGTACAGGTCTGCTGGGTGCTGTCTCGCCCTCTACGTAGCTTCGTGCGGATCGCGTAGTCGTCGTCGAGCCGCGACCGGTACTGAGCCAGCTGTTGGGCCTTGCACCTCTGCCACCCGTCATCAGCCTGATTCATCCGCTTTCGCGTCGGGAACATGGCTGTCTCAATCTTCTCCTCCGAGCCCATCTTGCCGCTGCAGAGTTCCTGCGGCTGTTGGTAGTAGTCTGATTCCACTTGCGCTCCTAAGCGGCGCGGGTCGCGTCCATCATCGTCAAAGGCACGCTCCTTGGTCGCCACATTGGACAGGGCCACGGCGTCCATCTACACCTGCGAGCCCAGCGCCTTGCTCCTCCGCAGGCTGCTCATTCTTCGCCCAGCCCTCTCTGGCCAGGGCCCGCAGCGTCCTCCTGCTGTCGTGAACCGGGCTGGCCGAAACGGCAGTGAATCCTTCCGAGGGAGCCCTGAGGAACGCTACCAGGCCGGCTTGCCGGTTCGCAGAGGCTCTGAGGGAGCCCGCCGCGCCGAAGACGGTCGCAGCGTCAGCGCTCGGAAGAGACGGCCCAGAATGGGAGGCGCAAGCGCGGGAACGGGGCACCCATAGCATAGGTATATAGATTGGGACTGGGCGGTGCTCAGGCCGGAGTGGATCGTGAGACGCGAAACGAAACAGCCGGACGGATGGGTTCGGCGGCGGGAGATGCGCCGTACCTAGCCCTACCTAGGTAGTTCGCTCCTGGCCTCCCCGATTGACGGAACGCGTTTGGACAAGGCCGCTAGCCGCTACGGAGTAGATGTGTGCCGTTTCACGGCACCGCAGCCGACCACAGGAGAGCCCAGAGCCCCGGCCGCGACGCTTTGCACGCCAGCAGGCAAGCGCCACTGGCCATGGGCGTAGGACGTCGAAACGCAGTGTGGTTTGCGTCACCGCCACCTGACGGCTTTCTGGCTCCGGGCTCTGGGCTCGCGCGGTCCCACCTTGGGCCACTACGACAACGAGTACCGGGCAGGCTCTCGCTCACGAAGTTGCATGAGTATTAATTACACCACCTATAATTACCAAGATTCCCAACTTAGGCCAGACCAGACCAGGTACAAGGGTGGTGCGTTGATTCCAGTGCTGACGGATGGTCGCTCGAGTAAGGCTCATCAGCGCTTGTCACCGTGCTTGCGCCTTGTCGGATGGATGCTGGACCCCATCAACCCATCAATGATGGATCGGCCACCAAGCCGGCAGGGGCCATTGTTGGCGCCCCCGTCACTCGGATCCCGCCGTCGATTGGTTGCAGCAGGTCCCGGACCTGGCAGCAACCGAACGGCCCCCTGTCTCTGATGTTTGAAACGGGGTCGGTGCTGCTGATGGCGAGCGAATTGCACGCAGCCTGGGGTGCCTTCGGACGACAGATTGAACCGTCACGTCCAGGCAGGGCCGCGGCCGCCGACGATTCCTACCTAGGCGAGGGGCTGGGCTGTCATGTTGTCGACGCTGTCTAGCTGTCTACGGACGACGGGTGCCATTGCGCATGGCAACGCTACCTTGCCTTGCCCGACCATGAGCCCGTCTACTTATAACCAAGCCGCCTCGCCTGCGTAGTCGTCCCTCCCCCTCCAGCCTTGCAAGCAAGCACCTCCATACTTCCAAGCCTGTGCCTGAACCTGCTGTTGGCACCCCGTCTCTCTTTCTGGCGCACGGTTGATTCACTCTGCCGCCTGGACAAAGCACACCAACGCCCAGTCACCGCCCCTTGCGTCGTCGCTTTCATAAAGCCTCTGGTCGATCCTACCTCTAGCCGCCGCCGGCCTGCGTTGTTGCCCCCGCTCCTCTCTTTACTCCTGCGCTTTCCCAGTGCTGCCTGGGCAAGCTCATCAAGTCGTCAAGCCTTTCTCTCCAGCGAACCTCAGCACATCCGCACTCGAGCCTTGTCAACGGCACCACCGCGCTGACTGACGATTACCCTACGCTCAAGATGCGCGCTCAAGCAATCTTGGCCGCCTTCGCGGCGACTGTGGCAGCCCAATCTGCCTCTCAGGATGCCACGCCAGTCACGGGCAACCCCCCGGGAGTCAAGTACAAGGCCACTCTGCCGGACGCACCCTTCTTCTCTCAAGCGGCCATCGCGGGAAACATCAAGGGCTCGATCTCTGCCCGCTCCCCTCCTGATGGCAACGGCGTCAAATTTACCATTCACTTTGAGAACTTCCCCAAAGAAGGTGGCCCCTTTTGTAAGTTGCCAGCTCGCCGATGCCCAAGGGCCTTGATGCCTTGCCATGACCCGGCTGACCAAGCGCAGTGTATCACTTGCACGTTAACCCTGCCGTCGACGGCAACTGCACCTCGACGGGCGCCCATTTGGACCCCTTCAACCGTGGCGAGCAGCCCCCTTGCGACCCGTCTGTCCCGGCGTCGTGCCAAGTCGGCGACCTGAGCGGCAAGCACGGCAAGATCACCGAGGACCCTTTCCACGTCGAATACATCGACCCGTTTGCCTCGCTCAAGGAGGGCGATGCCGCCTTCTTTGGCAACAGGTCGTTTGTCATTCACTATGCCAATACGACGCGCATCACCTGTGCCAACTTTGCCAAGGTGGATGTTCCGGTCGAGACTGGGTGCCCTGGAGCCTCTTCGTCGATGGTCCCGATGCCTAGTGGCACGGGTGCCGTAACGCCGTCCCAGAGCGTCGTGCCGTTCTTGGGCTCTGCGCTGACGAACTATGCATCGATGCCCCTTGTGGCCGTGGCCCTGGCTGCTGCTCTCTTCGCCTTGTAAGAGGCTTCAGTTGAGTAATGTCTTGTGATGCGTCAATGTCATTAGGAATCGGTGTCGATCAGGTACGATCGGGGATAGCCTATTTGTAATTCTTGTAATATTCCATTGGTAATGCGACGGGGGGGCAGCTCGTTGATGAGGGAGAGGAGGGTTGGGAGTGATTGCGATGGGTTATCAATGAGATGACGAGTAGAAGCAGCCCGGCAAAGGGTAGGCAGGCAGAGCAGCAATGTAGAATTTAAAAATCCTCGAGGCGTTTTAGCGAGTATCGCATCTCCATCTTCTGTCGCAGCGCTTGCATACATTCGAGGGCCTCCTGGACCTGTCAATGGATGTTGGAGGTCGGCAGGCGGGCAGGGGACACCCGCAACGTGCAGCACGCGTCGCGAGATGGGTGCAGCTGCCACCAGCGCGCCGGGAAAGCTGCCGATTGTCTTGTTGCGCACGCATGATAGCAGTGTCCACCCCGTAGTGAGGGCCAGGTCGAGGCATGGATGCTTGGCCTCATCGCACTTCACTTGGCGAGTACGGTATACACTGGGCAGCAGCGTCATAGGTAGCTGGGCCCGCACGTGATGGGCGGCTCGAACAACTTGCGAACAGCTCATTGCTCTTTCAACTTTGCCCTCATAGGCCAATTCAACGACGAGTATTTCTTTACTTCTAGACATATCACGAGCTCTGTGCACGGGCACGAGTATTCTTTTCCGCGCCTCGTTATCCACCTCATCTCGTTCAGTATCCCGATGGGCTCGACAACCCCTGCTTCGCTCCGCGCCACCTGCTGCCCCACGTTCTTCTTAGGGTCGACCTGCAACGAAATATCCGGAGCTATCGCAGAGCGGATCGCGCCTCCAGGCCCGACGGCCGACCCGTGAGCGAGCGCGGGAGTGCCCGACATGGCCAAGAAGAAGAAGGGAAAGCAGCCGCTGGAGGCGGGCGACGGCCTGGGCGACGACAGCGCGCCGCCCTCGCCGAAGCTCGAGGCAGCGCCCCAGGCGCAGCAGGGCCCGTCTGCGCAAGCAGGCAAGAAGAGCTTCAAAGCTTCCAAGGAGATTCCTCTGGCGCCTTCGTCTTCGTCGCTGATTATTTGTCGCAACAAGTACGTCATGGCACCCAGGGTGCGCCGCTGGCACGCATGCTTACTTGCATCCATCGCAGGCACTGGCGTCACATTTCCTCCTTCCACGGCGCCTGGCTTCAGATGCCCATCGAGGTTCTCGAGACCATCGCAAACATAAACTACAATACCCCCCGCCCCCGCCCCGTCGACCCTGCTGTCCTCTTTGACATTGTCAAGATCCGCAAGAATGTCGACGAAGCCGCCGACCTGGCCGTCAGAGCTGCGAGCGACATGGCCTCGTCGACCCTGTCGAGCGTCAGTGCCGGCCTACCGAGTATGTCCTCGATGAATCCATTCGGACTAAGCTCCGGGGGCCATGGCGTCAAGCTGAGTCGCGAAAGAAGATTTCGTATGCGAGAGCTGGGAAGCCAGAAGCTTGCCCGCGCCTATCGCTTGGACGAGATAGCTTGCAGCGTGGCCACGATGCAGGGCGCGTCGACACTCGAGGAGATAGCAGGCTCGGTGCTCCAGCGCAATCCTGCGGACCCTGACGCTAAATATGTTCATTTCTTCCACGAAAAGATCCCGTCGCGGCACTTGGCTGAGTCAACGAGCCTGCAGCCGCTCAAGGATATCATGTCCGCTAGGGCCGGACAGCCTGAGGTGCTCCGGACGTTGGCGACGGTCAAGATCTTCAAGGATGACTTGGAGGGCGCCGCCCAAGATTTATCGGATGCCATTGCGTTGTCTAGGTTTCGCGGCGAGTCACACCGGCCTGTGTCTGGCAATGTGCAAACACAGCAGTCGCAAGGCCACAGGAGACGCCCACTGGATGTGGTGCTGTCGGAAGATGATCAGCCAAGCGGCCTTGAGTCCCAACTCCTCTTTCAGCGCGGCTGCGTCTATCTTTCCCAGGCCAGCAAGTGCGTTCCAGACGGTATGCCTCACACGTCGTCGGCGGCCCAGGAAGAGGGCCAGGACCAAGTCCAGGTCCCTAATGGAGGCTCCGATGAGGCTCTCAATGGCGGTGCAGAACAGCGCCCACAAAATACCCCAGAGCAACTGGCCGCGCAGGCTGAATCTCGCAAGTTTGTCAAGACGATAGCGAAACGAGCTCTTCGAGACTTCATGGCCTTCATCTCTCAGTTCGAGTACACGCCAGACTTGCCCGTCAAGCTGAACAAAGAATTTAATGAGCGCGTACTCCTTGCTTCGCAGGGCGTGCGCAACCCGCGATGGTCCGATGCGAACGTCCCTACGGAGCCGCACACCGTGTACGGCTTGGCCGACCTGTTCGCCGCGGTGCCACCGTCCAAACTCCCAGACTTCCCAGCTAAGGACATCATTAAGAGTGGATCGGGGATATCGCGTCCGAGAAGCACCTGTGAATGGGTCACCTTCCATCCGCTCCTCACCGAGGCTCTGCACTGCCTTCTGCTCTGCCATTGCCTGGCCCAGACCTCGGCCAAGGAGGTTCAGCGCCACGCCTACATGGTCGCCCGCCTAGTGAGGCTGTGCGACGGATACCCTGTATTTCAAGCCAGCAGGTCCCCGGCACGGACGGACTGGGTCGAGGTTCTCCGCAGAACTAAGAGCTGGATGGACCTGGGTTCTCGCTGGGACGAGCTCTGCTTCCCAGCGCCGCTTCCCATATATGAACCTGACCAATTACCGGCGTCTGCTGTGCCCAGCCCAGCGCGGGCGTCTGCTGCCGCAGCTCTCGTCAATAGCAGCCCTGCCTCTATCCACGGCCAGGACAAGAGGGTGCAGGCACGCGGGACCAGGGCCGTTGCGGAGGCTGAGAATCACGAGTACAAGAGCGTCGTGGAAGACGAAGCCGCTATCGACACCGCCGTCGCCGACACCTCTTTGAAGAAGGGCGCCAACGGCGGTGACAATACATTGCCTACCGAAGCCCAAGATGGCACTGGTCTTCCTCCCGGAGCGGCTCCTACAAGTACTGGCGCTAACACCGAGACATCCAAATCGTGGGGTGCCGAGGACGGCCTGCCCACTGCGACCTCTCGCTCCTTGTCCATCGCACAGTGGGTGCTGCAGGCTCCCGTCGTGACCGGCACTACGAAGCGCAAGAAGCGCGTCAGGAAGGCCGGCAGCAGTGTCAAGGTGGACGAGGCAGCTGAGGGCGTTGGCGAGATGGATCTAGGGAAGTAATGACGGGTTGCTGAGCCTCAGCTACGTTGTCTGCTGGAAATGGTTCTGACGATAAGCAATCCGAGAATGGGCCTGAGCGATGATTTTACTAGTATAGCGCAACCGGAAAAGAGGTTCTGCGGTGCGGGATCTGAAGGCAGAGCGAGGGAGAAGCGAAAATGGCTACCACACATCTGGACTGAGCATGAGAAGAATGCTCCGAATCAATCGAGGGATGCTTAGTAACTCTGCCATTGTGACGACGAGACTCCTACCTAAAATAAAATTTGAGTCCCAGCCTATAGATATACCCATCCCATGCCATCCATCCCCGCCACCAACGCCTGGCATTGTCTACAATAAGGAGAAAGGACGGAAAAGGGGGCGTTCCATGTATCCATAGCCCTTGTTCACGCATGAAGAGAAAACGTCGCCTAATAACCCCACGTCGGATCCGCCATGTTGTTGCCCGCGTTCAGGAAGGCGTCGATATCGCTGATGCCCTCCGTCTCGAGCACATTCATGAGCTCCATCTGCTGCGAGTGGGTGAGGCTGCCCTGCCTACCGGGTGGCACGTACGAGAACGGGCTCATGGTCTCCAGGCCGGCGCTGGTGTTCTGCAGGCCCAGGCCAGCGCCGGGCGACTCGACAAAGTTGTTGGGCATGGCGTCATTGAAGAAGGTGCCGCTCATGGGTCCGAAGTTGTAGGGCGAGATGAAGGGCGCTGGGGGCGAGAACCAGTCGGCCGAGCTAGTAGCGACAGGCAAAGGCCGTTGCTGGGGACCCGGTTGGTGAGGGCGCGACGTGGTGAAGTTGGGCACAACTTGAGCGGCATGCATCGGAGATGGCACGAATTTCTGCTGCTGCTGCTGCTGCTGCTGCGTCGGCGGCGGCGGCGGAGGCGGCGACGTGGTTGTCTGCATAGAGAGGGCAGCGGGGTCAGCAGAAGTGTCGGACATGTTTGAGGTTTGCTGCGCCATCCCAGGCGGTGACAGCGCGCCTGGCCCCGTCGGGAGGGATTCCGGCGGCGTTGGTAGCTGGGTAGAGTTGTGGTCCGACGGAGACGGCAGACTCAGATCTTGCGCGACGCTGGAGGCCCCGGGATCCTCTGGCGGGGCGTCACCCGACTGCATGAAGTCGGGAGGGAAGTACGAGAAGCGTCGGCCATTTGAGTCCGAACCTGGGTTGCAGAAGATGGAGTTGGACCGGAACGTCGGCTGAGGCGGAAAGTTGGGGTCAAAGGCATACGCGCTCATGGATTCCGGGGGCGAGTCGAAGACGAAGCCAAACTGGGGCGCATTTGCAAAGGGGGCTTGATGTTGAGAACGCGCTGAATGCGAGTGCGCATAGCTCTCTGGCGACGACTGTTGCTCCGCCACAGACGGCGGGCTCGCGAACGAGAACCCGCCCTGTTGTTTGTCTGCTCCTCTCGACTCGTAACTTTGCAGACAGGCCTTGGAGATGATGCCGTAGAGCTCCGACGTATACGCGGCACCAGGCCAGCGCTCCACGCACCGGTCTAGACAGAGCAGTGATGTGTTGACCAGGTCCTCGACTTCCTCTCGCGGATGAGCCCGCCGCACTTCCGGGTACGACGTAGCCCAGAGGAGAGCATTCAGGGCAGAGTTGAGAGCCAGCAGGAACATCCATGTTGTCGCTGCGTTATTGGTCTCCACCTGCTTCTGCGATTGTTGTAGGACAAATGCAGAGCTCTCGAAGCAGATATTGGCTGCTCGAGGCGATGGTTGAGGGACCTGCGGACAAGGCCTGTACAAAACGGTCCTCATCTGGTGATAAAAGCCAGTGAACCTGCAACCTGCGTCAATATCCTGGTTTCGTTTCGGCAAAGGGGCGGCCACGTACCAATTCTTGAACCACGGAGAACTCTCCGGCGATGCGTCCAGCCACTCCTTCATCCTCTTGTCAATGCTGCCAAACCAGGGATGCAAGTCGTTCTTGGGCTCCGCCTTCTTCTTCTCGTACAGAACTCTCCTTAACTCAGCCTGCAACTGCCTCGTCTTGTACAAGTGTATCGCCACGAGTTTGCGCTCACTGGGCGGCGCTGACTGGATCCCGGTTGGCGAGATGTGCTCGTCGTCTACGGTTGCGAAGAAGTTGACGTCCATTCGGTCATCGGCCGTGGCAAAGCCGCTGGGTCGCCCCATGTGGTATGACAGACAAAGTTCGATGGTGGCCACGATCCAAACGAGGCGTCGCCGCATGTCGATAGTCTGGGGATCCAAATTGTAGCCCGCCTTGATGGTTTGTTCGCTCGTCAACCCCTCCTGCTGGCAAATTCGGGTCGCAAGGCCTATGACGTAGTAAACTGGCGTCCTCGTGGGTGTCTGTAGCGAATACTGGGCGATCAGGATCAAGCACTGCAACGTCTTGAGCCCTTTTGGCCGAATGACAGCCTCCACGTACTGCATAGCAGCCACGTAATAACTATCGGCCAAGCCGGCAAAATGAATCTCCAGCTTCTGCAAGCTTATGGCGATAACCATGCGAACAACAAAGTTCCTATAGGGGTCGCTGTCGCCATTGTAAACAGCCTCCAGGTCCCTCTCGAAATCTTTCTCGTGGAGGACCGGCCAGGAAAGTTGGGCTAGCCACTCGCGTCAGCACCCATTTCCCTAGTCATCGGGCCGGCCATGTTCTGGAGACGGACGGGACAGACTTACATTGCGATCTGTACACCTCAACCAACTTGCCCACGGTCTCGCGCTTAGGGAGATTCTCAGCCGGGTGCTCGCTAACCATTGGGTAGCTCTTCTTTCTGCTGGCCGTTGGGCTCGTCATCTGAATCGACTGCATGCGCGCCTGGCTCCTTGCGCGCACTTCGGGGATGAGATCCGAGATGCGATGCGAGTCGGTGTATCGTTTAGCCTCCTCCATGAGCAGGCGGGTCATTGCGATGCCACTGCTTGGCCCCAGGTACCGAGGCGTCTCGTCGCTGGCCTTGAGGCGGATCATGCCGCCTGGCCGAACAATGTCCTCGTTGGTGCGGGGGTATTCGCTCTCATCGTCAGTGTACTGCCCAAGCTCCGCTTCGAGAGCTCTGACTTTGTCCTGGAGCTTGATGACATAGAAGCGGTTGATCTTCTTGCCCTTTGCGGTATCTAGGTATTCGCACGTCGACCCGGATCTTTCGCAGGGGAGGCAGCGGGGCAGCGTCGGATCGCATCGCGTCTTCCTCTGTGGCACGAGTCTTGTTAGCATGCAAGGGCACGATTCCGTCGACGGCAAGGAACCCGACGAGCCAAGCAGGGAAGCTGAAATACCTGACGGCAGCGACAGCAAGCTGTCAGCGTGTGGGCGACGCGATGTCCAGACCCATCATCGTCCGAGAGGTCGTCGTGCGCCTGGGGCGACTTATGTGGCTGGGCGGCATATCCCTGATTCTGGCGAGGCGGTACAGACCCCAGACCTTGGCGGAAGATATGAGCAGGATCCATCTCGGCTGCGTAAAACTTGGGCGCCCGATGGCCGCTGGAAGACGGTCGCAGGATCGGACCCTTGGGGCGCCCGACAGCTATCGCAATGGTCGCAACAACGTCCGCGGCGAGGTGGCCTGCTGGCGACGGAGCGAGGACGGGGCACTGATGCTGCTTGTAGGTTGTCGGTGGCGGTCACCTCGGAGAGGCAGAGCCGACCTCCAACTCGACTCCTGACCAAGCCACCTCAAGCCACCGCGCTGCTGCTGTCTTGATGTCGTCTTGTCGAGGAACGAAGATGCCAGGAGGAGGCTCGCCGGCGATCAAAGTTCAAGCCCGCATAGACGACGGCGACGGCGGCGACGGGGAGACGAGGCGCAAAGCTACCAATGGGCTCACAGTGGGCAAGGTCGCGCGGTTGGCGATTCGCGGCGACCGTAAAGTGAGGAAAATAGACGTCTCTCTGCCGTGCTGAGAGCGCGTTTCAGTGCGGTGGATGGATGGGAGTTCGTCGGAAGCGGGCTCTGGAGGAGGACAGACGAGACGATGGTGGTTTAGTCAGACTCGGGTCGGGGTCACGGACAAGAAGTACCCGTACACTATTACTGGTGGGTGGTGAGTATCTGGCGCCTAGGTGGGATGGAAGGCGGGCGGACGTGCCACAAGGTGCCTACTGCTCTTACCTAGCTCGGGCAGCTTAGGTTGCCTTGAAGCAGGCGGGGGGCACCTGCAGTACCTATACAGGTACCTAGCCTCCTACCTACCAGGTACCTTATGTGGGTAGGCCGGGCTTGACAGCACACGCGCAACGTACTCGTACGGACTGCTCGTACGGAGTCCGTCCGGACCACGGACTACGAGTACGAGTGCAATTACGGTTACGGACGCGGGATTGCGGACTGGCTGTTCTCGAAGCGGGCAGGGTGTATTTTGCACAGCGGGGCAACGGCGGCGAGGTGCTCGAAGCTTGGCGGGGTCGAGGCAGTGGAGCAACGAACCTAAGGGACGGGAACTCGCAAGGCTCTGCAGGGCTTGCGGGCTCATGAGACCCAAGGGCTCCAAGGGCAGACGGGGAGCTGCCGTTGTAGCCGCCACGACGGGGGAGCCTTGCAGATTGTTGCCCTTCTCCCTCCCCGTGGCGCCGCGGCCTGGTCTGGCGCGACGTCGGTCAGGCCTAGCAGGGGCAAATGGAAGCGTCCACGCGGGCGTCTAGAACAAGTGGTCCCTCCCCGTCGCGAGTCTGTGGGCCGTGGGGTCGTTCGGAGCAATTCGCGGTGGTCATGAAACGAACATCGCAGCGCCGGTCCTCCATGGCTCGCTTCCTTCATCACCATGGCGTGCTCCGTTGCGGCGCCACGTGCCGACTCGCTGTCTGCGAGCCTGGGGCCAGTCGTCGACCGGGGCAGCGGGGTGGAGATGGCCAGAACCCTATTCCCGAGCCATCTCGTCATGGACCACGCGCGTGCTGGGCCCAGGCCAATCGTCAGCTGGGCTGGATGCTCGAGCCCCCCGGCCTCAGCAGTCGACGCCACACGGAGAAGGGCGCGGTAGCCATCAACCCGGTGGGGTCCGCACAGCTGTTGGCGGCCAGCCTCCTGCCGCGTTGGGGCGTTGCGTGCGGGCCACCGAGCACCTGCGGCGCCTACGAGCACCCCTACCGGTACCTCTGCGAATACCTGTGCGGGCCTAGAATCAGCACCCAGCTGGCATGGAGCTCCCCTCCCGCCCGACACAAGCCTTTCCGCAGCCTTCGCTAGCATCCTAGTCGCCGTCGCCATCGCCAGAAACATCACCATCACCATCACTATCCGGACCAGCGGGTTAGCACTCCGTCGCCCGGCAGCCGCATCGCTCGACACGCCTCGCATCGCATCGCAAGCGCACGAGTGCTCATCATACTTGGCATATAGCCCTTGCCGCTCTCACCTGCCCTGCGCCCTGCCACATTGCAATCGACACCCCACCTCGTGCGTCGCGAGCTCTCGGCAAACATCCCTTGCGAGTAAATTCTTGACTTTGTTCACGAGCTTCGTCTCTATCACCTCGCCTCCACCCCTCACGACTTGTTGGCAATCGTCTTGTTCGTGCGGCGATTGTTTGAGCCACGCCTGCTGTGAACTGCGGCATCTCACGCCTGTCACGCTTGAACAGATATCCCGTCCGGACTTCTTGGCGCCGCAAAGGCACGGGGAACAGTGTTGGGACTCCTCATGCCCGATTACGGATACAGAGCACCGAATGACTAATTGCGCTGCTAGGCTGTCGACTTCGACGGTTTTCCAGCGTCTCACCCCAGCACCTCGGCCCGCCTTGCCGTTGTGACCCTCAAACCGTGTGCGGCGCAGCTCGCTTTCCCCGGTCGAGTCGATAGAGAAACGGACATCATCGAGGCCACGACTCGACGCGACCAAGGCAAACGCTGCGCAGTGGTGCCACTTGCGTCCATTTCGAGATCGATCCTCCACCCCAGCCCTCGCTATCTCGACGATTCGCAGCCCGGGTTCGAGAGCTTCGGGACCGTCTAGCTAGTCGTCGCGAGGGCCATGCCCCGCAGCAGCTTCTCGCGAAATCCCTTGCTCAGGGTTTCGCGGCCGGTATCAGCATGCTCGCGATGTGAGTTTCAAGGCATCGCGCTACCTTCCTCCCCAGGGCACCTTGCTGACACGTATCCACAGGTCGTGCCGCTAAGGTCAAGGTGAGAGGGCGCAACCAGGTGGTCGCTCATTATTGTAGCCACTGACTCTGGTCTCCCCAGTGTGACGGCAAGCTTCCAGCATGTACCGCTTGTGAAAAGGCCGGCCGCGAGAACGAGTGCTCCGCGGCGAATGATCAATTCGCCAGAGGAAAGGAGCGGAGGTGGGCGCCTGCATCCCAGTCGCACGGCTTGAGGCTTGGCTGACAGCTAGGACAGTTATGTTGCTGCCCTGGAGCTGCGCATAGAGAAGCTTGAGAGGCGGCTGCAGTACGCCAAATCGCGAAAGGCCTCTGTTGCTTTCCACGATATCGATGCCTCAGCCATACCTGAGGTCGACCGCAGAGATTCCCTGGCATCCATCCGGGCCGCCATTCATCGCAAGGCTGCCAGAAGCCGCGAAAATCACGATGTTAACTCCATAGTTTCGGATTTTGGCCTCTTGTATGTGTGCCGCGTCTGCATCACGTCGGTGGGAACGCGCTGATGGTTTCTCTTGCAGGTCTGTCGATGCAACCACCCGAGACTTCGAACCGTCCGCCAGCAACATCACTTTCGCCAGGCTCGTCTTGGCTGCGACAACCAACGATGATATCCCGGAACCTACGCAGCCTGGCTTGCCCGCCAGGCAAACCGCTCACAACGTCGTGCAATACTTCATGGCAAATATTTACTGCCTGTTTCCTTGCTTTTCGGAGACTACTCTGCTCACTACCCTCGATGACGCCTATCAGCAGCAGCAGCAGCAGCATCAGCGCGTTATCAAGGATTCCGGCTATTGGCTCCTCTATATGGTGCTTGCCATCGGTTCCACAGCACAGAGCCAGAAGATCAACGACGAACTCTATGTTCAGGGAATCAACTTCGTCTCTAAGGCGCTGAGCCATGCCGACAGGGCGCTGGCCCCGGGATACGTAACGCAAATTCAATCGTTGCTGTTATTGACGATATACGCCTTGCTGGACCCGGCACACTTCGACAGTTGGCACCTGATTGGCTTCACGGCGCGGGCTGTGGTCGACTTGGGCTTTCATCAAGATCCGCCAGTTTCTTCGGGATCGGACAAGTCTGCGTTGGACATGCGCCGCAAAATCTTTTATTGCACTTATGCTTTGGATCGGTGAGTCGCCCGCTGGAGCTGGTGGGACAAGAGGCTCACTCTGTATTCAGTGCCATTAGCATGGCTCACGCCCGAACATTCTCCTTTACGGATGACGCTGTCAACGTCGCGTTCCCCACTGCGTCGAGCATCGGTCTCAAGCAGTCGATGCCGGGTCCCATTGCCGGTCCGCAATCCGCAGACCCCGCTCTGCTTCTCTTCCAGCTGCGCAGAGCCCAGTCATTCTGGTATCAAGAGCTGTATCAATCGAACCCGGCTCCCCTGGCGAATCCATCGTCGTATCTATGGCAGATGTGCCTGGAAATGCGCGAGTGGGGAGAGTCACTGCCGGAAACTCTGCCGGCCGGGACACGGCGCATGTTTGAGCAAGAGCTGTGGTACAGCTACGTTTACTGCATTGCGCCGTCCGCCAGAGCGCCTCAGATTACAGACTACACGCGGCGGCTGATCTTTGAATACTCCTTGGCGTACCTCAACAGCATGTACGACACGGCCCATGGGGGGTTGAACAACGCCTTCTACACCTACCAGGACGCTCTGAAGGTTTACTTCATGGCCAGCCAGTTCATTGCGGTCTTGCGGGACGCTGAGGACCTGCTGCTTTCCGGGGCCCAGGTCAACCCGCCGGCATCTTTGCCGGGGTCCGCTCCGGCCCCCCCGATCCCACGACAACAAGTACGGCCCGGAGTTCCGTCGAACGATAACGTCGAGCGGAGCCTTTGGAGCCTTGAGCGAATCCCCGAGACGCTGGGGTTGTACGGTGCGCGGTGGGTTGATGCGACCATGCTGAAGCAAAGTTTCGAGCAAATCTCTGGGGAGACGATCGAACGGCTGCGAAAACGTGGTCAAATGCGCAATATGCAGCAGCAGCATCAAGGACACTACCAAGGCGGACCCTCGCCGGTTTCTCCGCCCGTTGTCGTGCAGCTCCAAGGCCAGCAGCAGCAGCAGCAGCCGCAGCTAGACATGAGGTGGACTGGAGTCGATCCCTCGCGGATGATGCCGGGTGCAGGGCCCTAGTAACGGTCCTCCGTTTCTTCTTTGGTAGTTTCTTGGCCTTCTTCTTTTGGGCTACAGTGAAGCAAGGACAGGCCGATGGAGGGCTCGGGAAATTAGATATTATACCCGCATTATAATGCACACGTGTTGGCGTCGGATACAAGCGGCAGTTTGCCGCTCTTATTAGCGGGACAAGGTCATCATCTTTTTGTTTGCGTCTCAAGGCGGCTGTCGTCGACGTCTCTTTATTTTCGGGACGCCTTCCCCTCAATCCTAAGATATCTCCCAATGCCACTAATTTACACATTTCAGAGAGGAAAAAAGAAAAACGAAAATACCGTGACGTCCCGTCTCCTTCCCGGTCCACAGGAGCTGCCCCTGTGGTCCACTTGCTGCGTAAAAGATGGTGAAAAAGGGTCCCCATCCCCCTCCCCCAGACGCCCAAACTCACGCCCCTTAAACCAATTGCCACGCATCGCAGAGCCAAAGGCTCTGTTCTCTTCTCTTCGCAATTAAAAGAAAAACAAGAAAAGCAACTCCCACAGAATTCCGTCGCTGCCAGCCTGGCCGCATCGGTGGTGTTCCTAGGCTGCTCTCACGTCCTGCAGGTGCAGGTTCTTGGTCTGACGAGGGAGCCTGCGGTCGCGCTCGTACAGGTAGCCGCAGTTGGCGCATAGAGACTGGAACGAAGAAATTTGGTCAGAAACTGTCACGCCATGAAGATATCTGCATGAGCGTTAGACTCACCTTCGGACCGGCCGGGCCGTCTCGGACAGCCCAGACGCTGGTTCCCCAGACGCGGCAGTGGAAGCAGCGCCATGTGTTCCTCTCGATGTCGGTCAGCGCGCCGCCGCCGCCGTAGCCGCCCACGTCGGGCGTGCCGCGTCCGCCCGGCGTGCCTCCGCGCGCGAGGGGACTGAGGCTGCGGAACCGCCGCTTCTTCTTGGAGCGCTCTCCTCGGCCCATCCTCTCCTCCTCCAGCTCGGCGGGGGCCCCGAAGGGGGTGCCGCCGAGCATGCCGGCTGTGGAGCTGAAGCGAGCCGTCTCGCGTCGTAACCTGCGTATTTGCCGTTCTCGGTCTCCCTCTCGCTTCTCCATCTCCTCTTTGCTCAGGAACTCGACCTTGGGCTCCCAATCATCGGCCAGATGGTCCGGATCATATCTCCACCCGGCCTCGGCGTTGTTGGCAGCGTCGTTGGGCAGCTCCTGCTGCACGCCGCCCCATCCCGTGACCAGACCGCCTGCCTCGCAAGCTTCCTTCTTGAGGCGCAGGACTGCTTCGTAGATGGCATGCGTCATTGCAGGAATCCACTCGCCGGTGAGTCCGAGGTCGGCGCACGTTATCTTGGCAAACGCCTCCGCCGTGCCGGGAGGATGCAGCAGCGACCACTCAAACTTGTCCGTGTAGAGCATGGATGCCAGGTTGAGGTTCAGATTTATGACGCATCGGTAGGTGTCGTCGGGATTGTAGTCGTCGGAGTCTGGCAGAATGGGCGTCGCCTCAGCCGTGACGTTTGGCGCCCCTTCGGCGGCGATGTTCGGGACTGGGGCTTGAGAGGGCGTCCCCGGAGCCCCCGACTGCGCGGGCGTGTCCGGACGCGACAACCCCCTGGCGAGAGACGCTGGCGAATCCTCCCTTGACTTGAAGAGCATGCTGGGTCTGGGCGTGCCCACGGCGGTCCCGTTCGCTCCGCTGGCGGCGGCCGCGGGCGCGGGCGCTTGCGCATGCTGCTCCGTGTGAAACAGAGGGTGGAGCGCGACACCGGCGTACTCTTCGAGCTGCGTGCGGATCTGCTTGCTGATTTCGGCCACGACGCCAGCTCGGTTCGGGAGGTCGAGATCCTGAGCCAGTGTTTGTGCGAACTGGTCCGTCGTGATGAGGGTCTCGTGCAGGTTCCAGCAGAAGATATCCCTCAGCTTGTAGGGAACCGTCAGGTCGCCCTGTCGATATTGAGGCATGGAGATGTCGACGGCGTTGGGATTGGGGGGCGGGAAGGGCGCTTGGGGGATGAATTGCGGTATGTCGAGGTCGATGCGGATAGGGATCAGAGTCAGAGGTAGGCTCGCCTGGGCGGCGTTCTGCTGGTCGCTGCGGACTGAGCGGTGCTTGCCCATCCAGTCGCGCCATATGCCTTGGACCTGGACGGGCTCGCGGGTTTCCTTGCCGGCCTTGTCGGCCATGTCCATGCGCGAGGCCGAGTCCTCCTTGCGCAGGCTGCGCAGGCCCGTCGGCCGGCGGCGGGGGTCATCGCTGTCGTCGTCCAAGTCGTCGAAGCCATCCTCGGCGTAGTTGATGATGGTAGTGCCACGCTTGGTCGTTCTGGAGATGGGGCCGGCGGGCGCGCTCGGCAGCACGGGCGTCAGGAGGGAGTTGTTGTAGGCACGCAACCGCGGCGCGTACGTCGACTGAAAGGCCTGGGGTTTAGATCGTTCCATTGTGCGCTGCGGGAGAGGGTGGCGACGATGTCATGCCGGCACGGGCACGAGGGAGGGGAGCAGCACAGAGGCAACCGCTCGCGGGCAGCGGGCGCTGGGCCAGGTGCCCACGTTGGCGATGCTGGCCGAGCAGAGGATACGGTCGAGGTTGAGGGCGCGGCCGCGGCTGTAACGACGGGCGTCTTCGAAGCCTGTTAGGGGTATATCGTGCCGGCTGCTGGGTCTGGGCAGAGGCGTCGTGATGGGGGCGAGGCCGGGCGTTGGTGGTGTTTGCTGGCTGCCGAGTCAAGGGCGTTGGTGTCGCGACCAAGACACTCACACGTTTTCTCATCAATCGCGCGTCGGAGGTCGTTGGTCCAGGCCCCCCCCAAAAAAATCGGCAATTTCCGTGGCAGCTGCAGCCAGCCGCCATGCTACACGGTGCAGCTGCTTATGTCATCATCCTTTGACCCCTCGATTCCGCTCAGCTCACCCACGATGAATGACCTGTCCAACCTCACTTTCTCATGCACCTGCGATGCCTGTTGCATGACGACACAGGACGGAGCTTAAGTGCCTCTCGTCTATCCACACGGGTGTGCTAATCATGTTTTTTTCTTCATCAAATATAAACTTTATCCCGTTTCAAGAAACTCTCCATGGATGCCCGGCAATAGATACAATACAGAGCCGACATGTTGGCATAATTCGCAGGCCGCCTTTCGGCTGCATCACCTCGTGATGGCTGCGTCGACGAACCCCAACACACACACACAGTCTCTCACTGTGTGCCGGAGGCGCATCAAAACGGCGTCTGCCCGACGCTGCGCATGCATCCAGGTGTCAGCGCGGCTTGGACACAACGCATGGGCGTCACTCACATGTTGCCCTCTGGGGTGAAGCGGCAGACGTCGTAGACCTTGTACGGCTCCGAGATGGCGTAGGCTCTCGCGCAGCCTATGTGGGTGGTTGTCGACCACATGCACTGTGCTATTCCGTACTTTAGCAGCAAAGACTCCACCTGCTGGCCTCGACAATTTGTCGGCGAGGAAGAGCGGCCTTACACCAATGCAGCCACGGTTCCTGCCCAGTGGTGATGGGCTGGCCGCCGTACAGGGACTGCTCGGCAAGCCACGAGCGCATGGCGGTCTGCACGGGACTCTCGTAGGCACTATCGCATTGCCCGGACGCGCGTTGGTAGAGAGTCTCTCCCTGGCTTGGTCGGTACGGCCCGGCGGCATGGGCGAAGGGCTGCTTCCCGCTGGCCATTTCGTTGGCCCAGAACTGGGCATATGCCGCCAGGTCGGGGTCCCACGACAGAGGTTGCAGGCCCCGGGACTGGCGAGCCTGGTTGACGAGCCCGATGGCGAGGCCGAGGTCCTCGTCCTGGGACCATGCGAGACAGACGCTTGCCAGCAGGCCCAGCGAGGGAATGCCGCGAATCAGCTTCATGTCTGAAGCGTCGGCTGCGAGCCAGGCTTGGGGATCGCAGAACTCCAATGAATGGTCCGCTTAGGCGGATAGAGCGTTCGCAGAGAGTCGACGGACCACGGTGTGCTGTGGTTGGGGAGAGATGAAACGCTGTCGATGAGCGGTCGAGGCTGGAAGCTGTCGGCTGACCTGCATCGCCGCGCCTGCCCCGGAAGGCTGTAGAAGCTGGGCTCGAGGAGAAGGAGGCTGCAGCTGCCTCAGGGAAAGGATAGCCACAGCCTCTGCTGCTTGCCTCCAATCCCACCGTTCCGTCCATATTGGGGCCGCCGCTGGTCCCCCCCACGGGCCGTTTTGACGTCTCTCGACTCGCTCATGCTGCTCCTCGCCTGTCTCAAAGCCCAAAAAGCTCGACCCTGCTACTGACTCCTCCTCGCAACCTCCATTAGAGGCTTGGGCTGGCCGATGCATATGGTAGACTTGACGAAGTCGTCTTCGCCGATGATACGACGACCAAGGGCGCACCAAAACCCCCCCCCCC
>JALHBU010000019.1:0-134512 GCA_024340005.1 Tolypocladium tropicale | reverse complement strand
AACAAGGGAGGCGAAGGCAACAAGGGAGGCGAAGGCAACAAGGGAGGCGAAGGCAACAAGGGAGGCGAAGGCAACAAGGGAGGCGAAGGCAACAAGGGAGGCGAAGGCAACAAGGGTGGTGAAGGCAACAAGGGAGGTGAGGGCAACAAGGGAGGTGAAGGCAACAAAGGTGGTGAGGGCAACAAGGGTGGCGAAGAAGGCAACAAGGGAGGTGAGGGCAACAAAGGTGGCGAAGAAGGCAACAAGGGAGGCGAAGGCAACAAGGGTGGTGAAGGCAACAAAGGTGGTGAAGGCAACAAGGGTGGTGAGGGCAACAAGGGAGGCGAGGGCAACAAAGGCGGCGAGGGCAACCTGAACAAGGGCGGTCTCCTCGGCAACATCCAGGGCCTGCTCGGCCAGCTGGGCGTCGGCGGCCTCGTCAACCTCAACCTCATCGGCGGCTTCAGCCTCGCCGACCAGATTGTCGTCACGTCCCAGCTGCAGCAGCTCCAGATCCTGCAGCAGCTCAACATGATTCAACGGGAGCAGGTCATTGGCGTCCTGGGCCAGGGAATTCCCCTGAATGGCGTCAAAGTTGGTACGTCAGACTTGTCGAATCCTGCCCGTGCGTATTACTCTACTGACACAGAAGCACAGCTATCCTTAACCGCCGCGACGAGTAGTCCCGCACTGCCATGGAGGCTTGAAGGGCCGGAACGAGCTCCTGGAGATAGGTCTGGGGCTGATTACGCGCTGAAGAGCCTGGTGACTGGGAGCAGCGTGCTGCTTGTGGTTTATTCTTCTAGACGAGGAGAACGGGTGGGAGGGATATACACCTGCTGGAAGTGATGGTGCGGCGGAATCGGCTGTTTCGGAGGAGCTGGGACGTATGTGTGTAGAACGCCTTCAACTCCGCAAACTCAAACATACATCAGGTGTGCCTCGCGTCAGGATCAATACTACTTTTGAAGCCTTTGCATGCCCAAGACTTGCTTGAGCCACCAAGTAGAGCGCGACCCCAATCTTTGAACTGCGTTCTCTCCTAATCTCTTCACGACCATCTTCCAGTTTAGTATGGATTACCGACAGCCAATTTTTTCCTCTTGAACCTTTGACGCCTGTCAATAGTAGTGAACACGGAGGTAGAAAAAGGCGTGTTTCATGCCGCACTGTGGATTTTGCCAATAGCCTGTGGAAGTGAAGTTCGTGTTATTGGCTTGCCCGTCCACTTGCCTCGACGCACGGCCACCTGAATCACGCGACCGCAGCTGCAACACGGTGACATCTTCTATCGTCCATTGCCCACCAGGTCCATGCCGTCACCGCCCGGGAGTTCGTCTGGCCTAGGCCCCCGGTTCGCTGTTGGGGTGTCAATGCGCTTTGTGCGCCCCGCCTCATCCCATTCCCCATGGAGCAGCCTCAAACACGTCCCGTGTCTGATTGCTGGGAGACAAGTGCCTCACAATGCGGCGCCCCCCGACCCCGTCCTCGCCGAGGAATTTGACAGCTGGCTCGGATCCGTGCGCCCGGGACGACGACGGTTCCCCAGCCCGGCCGTCTGAAGAGTACACCCGCCGCCTGATTGGCCCCGACGAGGCCCGCATGAGACGAAGAGTTGTGAGTAGTATCGCAGCCTCGCTGGGCGAGGTCCGGAAGTGAACGCCCAGTGTGTGAAGTGCGCGCCCCCTTCGTCTCATCGTGGCCCTTGGTCACGCCTTTGGAGGACTCGTCCGACCTGTCTCCTTGCCCATTGTGGCTTGCCGTTTCCAACTGCACCGGACAGATCTGAGCCCTTCGTCGGCGGTGCGGCCATCCGAAGTCTGCAGGCACGCCATGCCATGGATGGAAGCACCGGGAACTGGGCGTTGCCGGCGAGGAAGCTTACCGGATAGCCTTTTGTCCGTGAAGCCGTTGTCTTAGCTTCTCGGGCCAGCAGCCCTGGTGCGGTGAAAGAGGCGCATGGATGGCGAGTCTAAGCCGCAGGCGATTGAGAAGGAGCCGTTTGCTTTGCCTATAAAGAAGAGCCAGCTGGCGTGAAGGTGGACGTACGCCTCCTGTTGAGAAAACACATCCCCATCTCAGATTCCAGCCTTCCGATTCACTCCTTTTCTATTCATTCTTTCAGAGGTATTTTGGATTCCGTTCATTCACAAGGGGAGAACAGAGACTAACTTGGATATCGGCAGCTGTGCTCACCGTTTGCTTTCGTTCTTTCAGACCTCTCCACCAAAACAACTGAGCTGTGCTCCGCCATCGGTTACTCCATCAGTCTTTTAATCAGCCGCTTCCAATACCCTTCCTTGACGCTCAAACTCTTTAAGCAAATATGAAGTTCTCTGCCATCATCGCCGGCACCTTCGCCGTCCTCGCCTCGGCTATCCCGGCCCCTGCCCCGGAGCCCGAGACTGAGGTGGCTGCGCTTGAGGCTCGCAAGAAGTCCATCGATGTCGGCAAGCTCAACAACGTCAACTTCCGGCAGCAGGACCTCAACTACCTGCTCAGCATCAATGCGCTGGACCTGGGGCTCTTCCAGTCGCTGGGCATCAACAACAATCTGGACGTGCTTGTTTTCCAGAATGTTTTCAATGCCCAGGTCTTCGACCTCAACGCACTGCTGCAGCTCCAGCAGCTGCAGACGCTGTTGGCCATCGCCGGCACCGGTGTCTTCAACGCCTTTGACCTGTCGCGGCTGAACCTGGGCGTGCTCAACCTGGGCCTCATCAACGGGGTCGGCGGGGTGGAGCTGGGCCAGTTCATCGACGCTGGTGTGCGACCACAAGTTGCCGGCATTGCTGGAAAGGGTGAGTCTTGAACAATCTTCCTAGGACAGAAAAGAGACGTGTGGCTGACGGAGACCTAGTTACACCAACCGTCATCATCACTTAGGAATATACAACGCCGGGCTTGTCCGTGTTGGGCAAGAAACTTGCGCTTTTGCCCAAGCGCGGAGTACTGAGTAGCGTTGGCCGCAGAGTGGATAGGACAACCAGAACAGATTTCTCTTCAACCATGGATGACGCACTCGGGACCTGAGCCCTGCTTGCGGGAGAGTCGGAGAGCCAGTGCAAGAATCAGATTGGATGTGTATGGTAAAGTTGGACTGGATAAGGCAGAAACCCGCGATAGCATGTCGAATATCCAAGCCCCGTCAATGAACTATGTCAAGCCCGTGAGCTACGGCCTCAAGGCCATGTCCTTGTCTGTAGGTGTTTGGGACCACACCTGCCGGATGGCTAGGCCCAGCTACGGCCTCCATGGGCAATGATGTTTCCGCTGTGCGTGGCGACGCGCTGCGAACTGACAGACGAAGACAAATGGATCTCAACTCTCCGTGACTAGAGCAATTGAAGTGCATCGTTGTAGGCGCTTGATGTTGAATCAGTCGTGAGCCACTATTATGTTCTCACTCGAAAATTTTCTTATTCAGCTACGCGGGAGCAAAATAGATGCCGAGACTGTGACTCTGCTAGGCTCGCAGTGAATGCTGCGGTACAATTTCGAACATAGAATCGCATGGGCGATGAACAAACCTCATGTCGTGAAGCGACTTTGGGTTTAAATTTAAACGCGCCGGCACCAGAACTGCCGCGACTGTGATCTGGCAAAAGTCGGGTGACAAGGGATATCGGAGACTGCATCCCGATCATTGGCAAGGCCGTGCTGCGACTGAATGACGATGGTGGCCTGACAAAGGGAGTCGAGCTTCACTAATAAGAGTGCGGACCCTGAACCTTGCGCAGCTTGCGGCGTAATTGGGGGGTCAGCGCTCCACAGGGAACAGATCTTGCATGTGGCACCACGGGTACACCGCTGCTATTTTTGACCCTTACCCATGGGGCCCTGGAATCATATTATCGGGCATTGCGATGCGGATCCTGGCCTTGTCGGTCGGGCGTGCGAGAACCCTTGAGCGGAAATGACGGTGCTTGGACGCACCGCCAGAACGGCCGAAGCAATTAGATGTCTGCGCCGTCTGCGCACTGGATGACGCACGCTTCATGCGATGCACGTCGCGCTTTTGGGCCATGGTGGTGTGCCAGCGCCAAGTACGTGTGCGATACGAGATGCATGAACGCTATTCAGCCAAGGGTCCGACCCCATGTTTGCCATCGGTAATCGGCTCGTCTGGTGGCACGCCGTGTTGGTTCGTGGCGTTTGGCTCGCGATGGAAACGTTAACATCGACTGACGACGACGCAACCCCCTTGCTGGCCACGTTGCCGTCCGCAGCAAGCCGTGGCGGACAGCAGTGGTCTCCCTGCTAGAGCCTCGTCGACGCCCAGCCGTGCTTCCGAGATTCACAGAACCAGCAACCGCTTCAGCTGGGCTTCAGCTCGCGGGCCAAGGCTGCCGAAGGAGGGCTCTCTTCGTCTGGCAAGGCGTTCATTCAGGCTGTCTTGCAATAGCCATGTGCTCTGGACCCCGCAGCAGCTGTCGCTGTCGCTGATGCGGCTGCCCGAGACAGCAGCCGAGGAACATGTCTCGGAGAAGACGACGTCGCCGCCATATCCAGCCTCGTGGGTCTCCGTTTCCTACGCGTCAGCAACAGTGGCCGCGTTGTTTGCGGATGAAAGAGATGGAGCTCTTATTACTCGTGGGTTTGCAAGCCCCGAGGTATTAGTGGGCTCCCGTCGGTTCAGCAGCTGGGTTCAGAACCCCTGTCTTCCGCTGCTCCTCTCGGCACCGCCTCCACCGCTTTCTCGGGGTCCCTGCGCCTGCCACACAGGCTGTCGGCGGCGGCGGCAGCGTCGGTAAGTGCCTTCCCACGCTTCCAGGTTCCTTAGCTTGGCAACTTGGCAGGCCCGGGTAGGCTCGACTCAGCCTTGGGCTGCGGCTTCCCCTGACCTGAGCTCTCTCTCCACTTTGGGCCAAGTTGGGCCCTTGCCCGGTGGCCGAGGCTGCGCCGTGCCTGCTTTATTTATCTCTCACATACACCGCCTCCGCGCCTTCATCGCCTGTTCCATTTAGCTACGAGTAAATCATCTGCGTCGTCTCGTCTTCTTTTTGCTCGTTCGCTTCCGTCAGTCAACTTTTCGCGCAAACTGGTTGGGCGGCATCCCAAAAGCTGTTTGAGCTCGCGTGACCCCCCACTCCCCCTCAGCCCAGCTTCGCCCGCTACCACTTGCGTTTGACCTCACCTGAGGCCATCTCGAGCACAAGAGCAAGCCTTGTCAAGACAGAAAAACGCCAAAATATGGTCCAGAGCCTTCAGCACTTCTCGATTGCGGATTGGAAAAAGCGTTGCAGGACCAGGCAGGCAAGATGAACCGCCGTAACAAGTCCGAGGCCGCCCTCCTCGCTGGTCGAAGCACCAAGCTCACCCGCTTCGACGACGACGACGACGCTCAAACGTACTTCACCTATCGACCTCTGTCCAACCTTCCCACGCCGCCTCCCACGTACAAGGACGCCTCGGCTGCCCAATCCCCGGCGTCGCTGGCTTCTCTCGACGATGGCGAACCCCTCATGGCCAAGTTCCGAGGTAGGTGCCTGCCGAGCGATTCCAAGTGGAGCACGTTGCGTGCTTGACAGATGAACTGACAACGTGATGTTGCCCAGGCCCTGCCATCCATCTCGTCAACCTCATTCCGTCGTCGGCCTCGCTAGCCACGCCGTCTGTGCCTCTTGCCCAGGCAATCCTCTCACGGGCCAACCTACCCATCGAGACGGTTGCCCTCGCCGTCTGTATCCTCGACAGCCTCGGGTCCAAATTTGCCCGCGCCTGGCGCCTCTGCTGCCCCCTGTTCCCAAGCGCGACACCAATGCCCTTGTCCAAGCGCCACACGCTGCCGCCCACGCCGCTCCTCTACCAGGCCCAGCAACGCCAGATGCTGCACATCGACTCGGTCAAGCCCGAGCTCATCATGCTCGCTGCTCTCGTCATCGCTGTCAAATTCACCGAGGACCCTCAGCAGCAGACCCAATTCTACTGCCTGGACTGGGGCAAGGGTTTGTGGTCGCACGACCAACTCAACGCGACGGAGCGCTGCATCATGGAGAGCCTCAATTATAGGATCTTGCCCCTGTGCGACGAGGACTGTCTTGCCGATGCAATGGTCGATATGCAACTGGCTGGCCAGCAGGAGATCCGCCAACCCACGCCCCCCGACAGTGTCTCCAGCAGCGATGACGATGCATATGTGCCCTGCCACAGCCGGTCCAAGACTGTTGCTCACACGTCAGCTGCGCTCGGGCTGGGGCTCACCCTGACTCTGCCTGCGGCGGACAAGTCTTGATCGACGACGCCATGGCTGGCTGCATGCGGGAGCAGCTACGTTTCCTTGGATTGGCGACTCAGCGGGTGACGAGGCGAGCAACAAAATCATGGCGTTTACGGCATTTATCTGGCTGCATCGATTGCATTGTACGGCGTTCAGGTCTTTCAGGGTCACATGATTCATTCGGGCCAGGCTCATTTAATGTGGGAAACAAGTGCGGACCAAAAGCTTGGGATGTTATCAAGGTCGCATTGCACAGTCTGGAGAAGCTTTCAGCTTTATCATACCCCCACGCTGTTGAATACAGTGTTGCTTTGTTGATACGTGCGGCATGGGATGGCGGTTCTGGTTATTTGAAGGGGAGATTGGGAGACTGGATGGGATCTGCGACTGTTATTCCAGACACCTCACGAGGACATGGAGTTTGCCGCAATCGCTAATCATATACTCGTACGTGGGTTCCAGTTCCGTTACGGAATGTACCTTGTGTACTATGCTCCGTCAAGGAGCCGTCTTGGTCTTGATATGTCCCGCCCAAGTGCGATTATCATGGGCTCAGCCTCTCGAGCGTCCACGACTCCTCTTCCTTGACCTCGGCCCCCTGCCCCTCTTTGCGCTCGTAGACGAAGCGATCGTGCAGCCTGCTCTCCCTGCCCTGCCAGAACTCGACCCTGGTGGGCACTATTCGCAGGCCGCCCCAGAACTCGGGTACGGGGATCTCGTCAGTGCCCTCGAAGCGCTTCTCCGTCTCGGCGACCCAGCCCTCGAGCTGGGCGCGGCCGTCGTCGTCGTCGCGGCCGCTCGGCTCAAGCACCTGGCTCTGCCGGCTGGCCCAGGCGCCGATGCGGCTGCCGCGGACGCGCGTGTCAAAGTAGGCCTGGCTCTCGTCGCGCGAGTAGCGGCTGGCGACGCCCTCGACGCGCACCTGTCGCTGCAGGGGGGCCCAGTAGAAGACGAGGGCGGCGTGCGGGTTGGAGGCGAGGTCGGCGGCCTTGCGCGAGGTGCCGAAGTTGGAGTAGATGACGAAGCCGCCGCGGCTGTCGAGCTCCTTGAGGTAGACGATGCGCGACGAGACGCGGCCGTCGGGCAGCGAAGCCGTCGACAGGGTGCAGGCCTCGGGCTGGGCGATGGAGCTCTCGGCCTGGGCGTCGGCGAACCAGGCGTGGAACTGGGGCACGGGCGACGACGAGTGCAGGTCGGTGCGCGAGAGGGTGCCGCGCGTGAACTGGGCGGCCTGGCCGTGGGCTTCGTGGCCGGCTGGGGCGACTCGAAGAGGGAGCGCTCTGTCAGCGGCGTGAACCGTGGGCAAAGGGGATGGGGGATCTCACAGATGAGCTTGGAGGACGAGGACGACGGCGGCACCGCGTTGGCGGGCGGGTTGTAGAGCGCCATCCTGGCGGTGCTGGCGAGCAGGGACCGGGCGCTGGTCCAGCGCATGAAGCGGCGGGCGATGAGGGCGCGTAAGTCGGCCAGGGACCGCTGTCGTGTGCGTGACAGTGAGGGCGAGGAGAGAAATAGCAGCCTGAGGAGCGAGTGAGTGAGTTTTCGGGCTGTGACAGGGCGTGGTGGTGAGTCGATGACATGCACGATACTGGCGCACCGGGTCCGCAGCTAGCAGACCTGGCGTCGGAATCGGACGAGCGCCGCGGCGGTAGCGGCCGCGGCAACGGCGTGGTGGCGGAACTTCGACACCACCCTCTCCTCATCCTCTAGCACGCTCGGCTTAGTCCTCCGTACGCTACTCAATACCGACGTCCTCATTGCCATCTCAGCCGCATGCGACTCCTCGGAGACCTTACCTCCCTCCTTTATCCGTGCGTCGCCGACTCGCCTCTACCGTTTTTGACGGTGCAGCAAAGTCCTCGTGGTAGTACGAGCCAATGAATTGGCCAGCCTCAACATCTGCCGTTCGAGCTGGCATCCCAATTGGGTAAAAAGGACAGCCGTGCGTGCGGCCGCATATCAGGCGGCCACCCTCCCTTGTTCCCTCCCTCCTGGTACTCGTTGCCATAACTTCTCGCGATAGCAAGAATTGGGCAAGAATGGCAAAAAGAATTTCAGAAAAAATGGCAAAAATAAAAGAAAACATACAGCAGCCGGTATTCGCTGGTCGTCACCGACCCAACTACTAATCTGCCCCTTACAAGCTTAACTAAGGGAGAGCGGACGGGATCCCGTGCTTTCTTGTAGGTATGGCCGTATGTACCAACACCACCGCGTGAACCATCTTATAAGTGAACAGCACCTGTACAGATCGCAAGATCGCATCGTCTCTGCTTCATGCCTTTCTTTCCGCGCACCCTCGTCGGCAGCATTCCCGGGCCTGCAAACTCGAGACGCTACAATGCTCGCGTCATGGGTGACGACGCTAGATGCTGGCACTACAGTGGCCCTAACCCGCCTTACCCAGCTCGCGTGATTCTTTGTCGGCTTCTTCGCCTACGTCCGCTTTCAAAGTTTCGCGTAATATGAGCTGGATCCAACTCAAGCGCATCCTCGTCCTGAGTCGCACCAAGAATAGCCGGGCTGCACCGCCAACCTGCTCGTGCGTGCCTATTCAAGGGGGAAAGACCTCCGCAAACGGGCAGTTCTGGATGATGCACTTTTCCCGGAATGCTTTCTCCCTTGCGACCAGATTTTATGCGAGGAAATCAATGCCGGGACATGGCAAAGAAAGGTCTTTTGCGCTTGCACGCATCTATCATCCGCTGACACAGTGGGCACCTTGTGCTACATTTTTGGAGTTGGGATTTGAGGTGGGTAGGCTGGTTGAGCACGGATGATCTGCTGCTTTATCAGCTACTGAAGGCACAGAGAACGTCGACAGACACGAAACGTTTTGAGTAGATAATCAATTCATTCCTACGAGCTCTATCTAAAATAACTAACTAACCTACGACTACGCAATCAATTTATTACTATATACACTAAATATAAATACATACATACGCATACACATACGTATACACACATACGTATACGTATACGACGTACACACAGAATTCCTTAAAACTACATGTGCGGCAAACGACGCACACGCAACGCAACGCACAACGGGCTACCCGAGCCACGTGTACGACGGTTACGGGCTTCGTTACGCCTCTACGACCAGCGTTGCCAGGCCACGGGTAGACTGCCACGCGAAACAGATACCTTTCAAGCACAGTTCTATCAATAAGGAGTGTAACGTCTCTAGTCCGTCTCGCCCATATTTTTGTTCGCCCATCCTTTTCGTGGACGTTTCAAACAACGCGCGACCCTAAATCATCGATGGCACGCCACACGACACTCGACACGGCTTACGTGGAAGCCATGACGAGCGCGAGCAGCGCCATTCTACAGTAGAGTCCATACCGCATCTATGTCATGTGTTAGCACGCCGTCACTGTTCAGGGGCACATCGGGGACCGTCTCACCTGTCGGAAGTAAGCCGCCCGCTGGTCAAAGTCCACCTCCTCGGCAACCTCCTCGTTCCTCGGCAGCGGGTGCATCACCACCATGGAGCTCTTGGCGTGCTTGAGCGCAGCATTGTCCACCCGGTACGAGTTCTTGACCTGCTCGTACTTCTCGACGCTCTCGAAGCGCTCCTTCTGCACCCGCGTGCAGTACAGCACGTCGCTTCGCGCGATAATCTCGGGCGTCAGCGTCTCCGACTCGCAGAGCAGCTGGCCAGCCGACACGAGCTGCTCCCTGACACTGGCCGGCAGTTCCAGGCCCTTGGGGGCCACCAGCTGCACCTGCACCTGGTAGTGGCGGAGCAGGTACACCAGCGAGTGCACCGTGCGTCCGTAGCGGAGGTCGCCCAGGAAGGTAATCGTCAGGCCCTGCACCGTGCCCAGCTCCTCCCGGATGGTGAAGAGGTCCAGGAACGCCTGCGTCGGGTGCTCCATGCTGCCGTTTCCGCCGTTGATGACGGGCACGTCGCTGTACTTCTCCGCGATCTTGACCGAGTCCTCCTGCGGGTGGCGCAGCACGACCGCGTCGCCGTAGCAGGCCAGCGTGCGCAGCGTGTCCTGCAGGCTCTCGCCCTTCTGCACCGAGGAGCCCGAGGTCGAGATGGCGATGGTCCGTCCTCCCAGTCGCTGCATGGCAGCGTCAAACGACGCCGAGGTCCTGGTCGAGGGCTCGTAGAAGAGCGTGCACAGGACCTTGCCGCGGAGCAGGTTGAGGACACCCTCGCGCTGCACGCCGAGGCGCATCTCCTGCGCCACGGTGAAGAGCAGGTGCAAGTCGGCCCTCGTGTACTGCTTCACGGAGAGAACGTGAGACTTGGTGAAGACCGACGGCTGCGACAGGAGGTGCAGGACGGAGGGCTTGATGGATGACGGCTGCGCCAGCGAGAAGTCGTCCATGGCTCCCATGCCTCGCATGGGCGAGGCGAGTCCGGCGGCGCCAGGGCCGTCACGGGTTCCCGGTCGCCGGGGGCTGTCGGCCTGACCCAGGGAAGGGATGGTGGCCTTCATCTCGGGCGTCTTGGCGGCCAAGATCGGCTTGGGGATGGTAGGCTCCTCGGTGATCTGGAAGTCACGCTTGGACACGTCGAGGTAGACGTGACGCGCGATGGCCTCGATCAGAATCTTGGCGTTCTTAACGTTGGTGACGAGAGGAATCTGGTAGTCGACGGCCATACGACGAGTCTGGTAGCCCTTGCTCATGTAGCTGGCAGGTCGGCGGTACTTGTTGTTGGAGGGCAGGTTGATGTACAGATCAATCGTGTTCTTGGCAAGATGCTGCGTCAGCGAGAACTCGGAGTTCATGTCCTCGTCACGTCCCAGCACCTCGAGGAACTGCACCGGCACGCCGTGCTCCTGCAGGTAGTCTGCGGTACCAGCCGTCGCGAACAGCTTGTAGCCGATCCTCTGGAGCTTCTGCACCGAGGGCAACATCTCCTTCTTGTCCTTGAACGAGCCAATGGACAGCAGGATGTTGGCCTTGGGAATCTTGAAGCCGGTCGACAGCAGAGCCTTGAGGTACGCCTCGTACTTGTCCACGCCGAAGCAGGCAACCTCACCCGTCGACGCCATCTCCACACCGAGCACGGGGTCGGCGCCGGAGAGACGCGAGAAACTGAACTGCGGAACCTTGACACCGACCGTGTCGGGTTGCAGAGTCGTGGGAGGGTACTCCTGGAAGGGCTGGCCCATGATGGCCTTGGTGGCCATCTCGATCAGGTCGACGCCCATGACCTTGGAGACGAAGGGGAACGAGCGCGAAGCGCGGACGTTGCACTCGATGACCTTGATGTCGTTGTCCTTGGCGATGAACTGGATGTTGAAGGGTCCGGTGACGTTGAGGGCAGCACCGATCTTTCGCGTCGCCTCTTCGATGCGCTCGATGGTCGTCTTCTCCAGATCCTGGGGGGGAAGGATCAGGGTGGCGTCTCCCGAGTGCACACCGGCGTTCTCGACGTGCTCCGAGACGAAGTGTCCCACAACCACACCGTCCTTGGCCACGGCATCCATCTCAATCTCCTTGGCGTTCTCAATGTACTTGGAGATGACAACGGGGTGCTCCCGAGACACCTCAGCGGCCTGCGTCAAGTAGTTGACGAGGTCCTTCTCGGAGTAGACCGTGTTCATCGCCGCGCCAGACAGCACGTAAGACGGTCGCACAAGCACGGGGTAGCTGACGTTGTTGCAGAACTCCCGGGCCTCGTCGAAGCTGGTGAGCTCCTTCCACGTCGGCTGGTCAACCTCGATGACGTCCAACATGCGCGAGAACTTGTATCTGTTCTCGGCCATGTCGATCATCTCCGGCGACGTGCCCAGGATCTTGACACCGGCGCGGTGGAGGGGCAGCGCGATGTTGTTAGGCGTCTGGCCACCCATGGCACCAAGGACACCGCCAGCGGCCTCGAGCTGGTAGATGTCAAGCACCGTCTCGAGGTTGATGTTCTCAAAATAGAGCTTGTCGGCCTCGTCGTAATCTGTGCTTACGGTCTCCGGGTTGTACTGGACAAAGAAGTTAGCATGGCTGTGAGCAAAAGGTTCAGGGGGGAGAGCAGCTTACGTTGACCATGACGGTCTTGAAGCCCGTCTTGCGCAGAGTTCGGATGGCGCGGACGGAGCACCAGTCGAACTCGACAGACGAGCCAATTCGGTAGACGCCTGAGCCGAGAACCATGACGCCGTGGTCGGTGAAGTCGACATCATGCTCAGTGGCGTTGTAGGTCAGATAGAGGTAGTTGGTGAAGGCAGGGAACTCGGCAGCGACGGTATCGATCTGCTTGACGAAAGGCTTGATGCCAGCCTCGAGCCTCAATCTGCGGACGGCGATTTCGTTCGAGTCCCAGAACTTGGCCAGCTGGCGATCGCAGAAGCCGAGGCGCTTGGCCTGCAGCATCAGCTGGGGCGCCTGCTCAATGTCCTTGGTAGTGTACCTGGACATGTCCTTGGCAAAGTTGCTGAGGCTCTTGAGCTTGCGCAGGAACCACTTGTCAATCTTGGTCATTTCCCAGATCTTGTCGACAGAGTATCCCTCGTGCATGGCGTTGGCGATGGCGAAGAGACGCTGGTCGGACGGCGTCTGGAGCTCATCGTCGATGCTCATCAGGGCCGGCGTCTCGCCGAAGCCCAGGTTGTGGAAGTCGATGGCGCGGATGGCCTTCTGAATGGCCTCCTCGAACGATCGGCCGATGCTCATGACTTCACCAACACTCTTCATGGAAGAGCCGAGCTGGGTCGAGACGCGGGTGAACTTCTTAAGATCCCAGCGGGGCATCTTCACCACGACGTAGTCGAGCGAGGGCTCGAAGCAGGCGCAGGTGACCTTGGTGACCGAGTTGGACACCTCCTTGAGGGGAATACCGAGACCAAGCTTGGCGGCGATAAAGGCCAGAGGGTAGCCAGTGGCCTTGGAGGCCAGCGCCGAGGATCGGGACAGACGGGCGTTGACCTCGATGATGCAGTACTCCCTAGAGAAGGGGTTCAGGGCGTACTGGATGTTGCACTCACCGACGACGCCAAGATGTCGGATGACGTTGACGGCCGTGGTTCGCAGCATGTTATAGTCCTCGTCCGACAGGGTCTGGGAAGGAGCGACGACAATCGAGTCGCCGGTGTGAATGCCGAGAGGGTCAAAGTTCTCCATGTTGCACACAGTGATGCAGTTGTCCTGGGCGTCTCGGACGACCTCGTACTCAATCTCCTTCCAGCCCTTCATACTGCGCTCGATCAGGACCTGAGGGCTGGCGGCGAATGCCTTGTTGCAGAGCTCCATGAGCTCAGCCTCGTTGTTGGCGAAGCCACTGCCCAGGCCACCCAGGGCGTAGGCAGCACGAACAATGACGGGGAAGCCAATGTCCTTGACGACGTGCATGGCCTCGTCGATGTTGTTGGCCGAAGCCGACTTGGCGCACTTCTCGCCAATCGACTCCATGCTGCGCGCGAACAGCTCACGATCCTCGGTCGTGATGATGGTTTCGATGGGGGTTCCCAGAACCTTGACGCCGAGGCCCTCGAACTCGTCCTTGAGCTCGATACCGACCTGCAGGGCAGTCTGTCCACCAAAGGTAACGTAGATGGCGTCGGGGCGTTCGTAGTGAATGACCTTGCGAACGAACTCGGCATTAACAGGCAGGAAGTACACCTTGTCGGCCAGGCCCTTGGACGTCTGGATAGTGGCAATGTTGGGGTTGATCAGGACAGTGTGAATGCCCTCTTCCTTGAGCGCCTTGATGGCCTGGCTGCCAGAGTAGTCGAACTCGCCAGCCTGTCCGATGCTGAGACCACCGCTGCCGAGAACAAGGACCTTCTTGACGGACACCCGGGGGTGGAGCCTCTCGTTCTCCTCGATGGTGCCGCCGGGGAAGCTGACGGGACGCTGCAGGAGGGCAGGGTTCTCGGCACAGTCGACGATGGTGTCAATGAAGACGTCGAAGAGGAACTCCGTGTCTCGCGGACCGGGAGTGCTCTCGGGGTGGAACTGCACACTGAAATAGGGCTTCTCAGCGTGCATGATACCCTCGTTGCTCCCGTCGTTTGCGTTGACGAAGAGCTCCGTCCAGCCGGCGGGCAGGGAGTTGGCGTCGACGGCGAAACCGTGGTTCTGGGAGGTGATGTGGCACTTTCCAGTGACCATGCTCGTGCAGGGGATGTTGTGTCCGCGGTTACCAAACTTCATCTTGGTCGTCTTGGCACCCGAGGCCCGCGCCAGCAGCTGGTGGCCAAGGCAGATACCGAAGACCGGGGTCTTGTTCTTCTCCATGGCAGCCTGGATGTTCTTGACCGTGACATCGAGGACAGCGGGGTCACCAGGGCCGTTGGAGATGAAGAGACCATCGTACTGGTCACCGGCCTCCTTGGCCAGATCGTGGTCCCAGGGGCAGACCACGACCTCGACGCCGCGCTTGAGGAAGCATCTCAGCTGGTTGTACTTCATGCCGACGTCGACACAGAGAATACGGATCGTTCGGCCAGAGGGGTGCTTGCGAGTAGCCACAGAAGGGGGCGGCTTGTACAGCTTAGGCTCCTTGATGGACACTGCACGGCGGTGAGCATGTCTTCGGACTAGAAAGGCATGGGGATCAAGACTCACCCTCTGCCACGAGGTTCTGCTTGTTGGGGTTCACCCAATCAATTTCAGCAAAGTGCTCCAGAGGAGTGCTGCTCAAGGCGCTGGGAACGAGGCCATTGGTGGTCGGGCCGTTGGTCAGGGCCTGGGCCTGAAGGCGCATCTTGCCCAACATGCTGCCCTTCTGCCGAATCTTCTTGGTCAGGGCCCTCGTGTCGACGCCGTAGATGGCGGGGACGCCCTGCTCCTTGAGCCAGGCGCCGAGCGACGAGGCAGCAAGGAAGTGGGAGTAGTCCTCGCCGCAGTAAGAAGCGGCGACCAGACCGGCGATGTGGATCTGGGAGGACTCGAAGTGCGCGGGCAGGTCGCCGAGCAGCTCGTCAATGGCCTCGCGCGAGGGCACACCGTAGTTTCCGACGAGGGGGAAGGTGATGACGAGGATCTGGCCGCGGTACGAGGGGTCCGTCAGCGACTCGGGATAGCCCACCATGCCCGTCTGGAAGACCAGCTCTCCGGCGACGCTCTTCTGCGCGCCGAAGCTGTAGCCCTGGTAGGCGGAGCCGTCCTCGAGCTCGAGGCAGACGAGCCCCTCGTCGGCGGTGCTCGCCATGCGCGCCGTGGCGGGCGGGAACGCTGTGATGGCCATGTTGCTATGCGAAGCGACAAGGCGCGAGGGTTTTCAGGAATTGAGGGAAGAAAGAATTCTCCTCGAGGGCCGACCGAGATGGCGGGGCAGACGCTGCAAGAAAAATGCGCGCGGGCGAAGGATGGTTGTTGCTAGCGACAGCTGGCCAGAAAAGCCCGTTCCCAGAGCTCCCGTGGACAGGTCAAAAGCGTCACCTCGCAATCGTCTGCCTCGACGACGGTTTAATCGGCCTTGGGAGAAGAGAGACTTTTGCACAAGGCGGCGGTGGAGGAGGAGGAGGAGGAGGAGGAGAGGAGAGAAAAATAGCGGGAGCGACGCAAGCGGACCTCGACTTTTTTTTTTTTCTCTTCCCCTCCGCTGTGGTTGAGGGCCGTCGTCACTGGCGCCGGCGCGCCAGCGGTCCGCCTCGCGCACCCTCATTGGCCAATGGCGATGGAGAACCACTGGGGGCACATATGTCGGCGACCAATCCCGGCGGAGCGTTGTCCTAAAGAGGGGGGCAGCAGAGGCTCAAGGAGGGGCAATTTTCAGTGAGGCCCTGCAGAAGCCCTGCAGAGGCCTTGCAGAAGCCATGCAGAGGGCGCGTGCCCCGCCACGGCTCTCGACGGCACCTCACCGCCGACGCTACTCTTAGGTGAGCGCCTCACCGACCCAACGCCGCGGCAAACCTGGCACTTCTCTGACTGAGGTGTCAGGGATGACGAGACAAGGGTGTTTCGCCGAGCGTCGACGCCGGTTCTAAAACGTCTTACTTACTTGCTGCTCTCGGCTTTGTATGGAAAAAAACTGCGTTTGTGATGGCCCAGAGTTTGTGAGCTGGTTGAATCTAGGTAGGTATGCAGAACGTCAAGCCCTGTGCTTGTTCCACAACGCCGCCGAGAAACGATATTGGCCCATGTTCGTAATACATACAATTCCGTTGCATCTACTGCTCCATCAATCCACCCTTCCCAATCTTCCATCATTTGCCTATGATTCTTCCTTGATGGTCCTTTAAACACCCCCCGTACACATGATAGAACACGCAACATAACCATAGAGTCTACACCTCGCCTGGACATGGGGTATGGGCTGCCTTTGAGAGCAAACGCTGTGCCGCGGACCACGGCCGTTGGCCTCGAGTCCCGGCATCACCAATACAATCCACCGGTACATCCCGCTCGCAGTCCAACTGGGGTACTTGCTCGATAAACGCAGACGCCGTGCTCTTCACCCGCTCTATGCCAAACCGCTCGCCTGTTCGCTAGTTTTACAAGCCTCCTTGACTGACTGGTGGTGCCGACATGTTTGGCATCTGCGGGGCTTGCTGGACCGTAGGGCTGGCCTGGGTCGAGGTCGTCTGACCTTGCTTCTGGCCGCCCGCAGGTCTCCCGAAAGCAGGTTCCTTCTTCGGGTCAAACCCGGGGAACACGCCCTGGAGCCGTCGGTACAGCTCCTTTATGGCCTTGTCCCGCTCTGCCCTGTCCACCAAGGGATCGGTATTGGAATCCGTACCCTCGGCGCCAATGGGCGCTGCTCTGAGCTTTAGGGTGAGGTTCAGGGGAGGCGAGCTCAAGTAGGCTGGACACGGGGGCACCTTGACCTCTGGTTTTCGGTCTGCCAAAGCCGCCATGTATGACAAGTTGGCTTGTAGCCGTCTCATGCACCTGGAGGGATCAAAGAGTCAGCGCGCTGGTCCTTGCAGGGAATCGTCCTAAACCTACTGAAGGTAGTCTTGCTGGAACAAGGTTTCCTCCTCGGTCGGTTTCCTGTCGGCCGGGTTTCCGCTTGCAGCGGCGTGTTCCTTCTTCAACTCTTGCTGCGTGGTTTGGATCTGTATCGACTCGTACAGCAACTCGTGGTTGATATCCAGCAGCAGCGCGAATCGCTCCTTCTCGCGAGACTCGGCTGCCGGGCTCATGGGCGTCGCCGACGCTGGCAAGCTCACGCTGCCATGATTGGCAGAGAATGTCGGAGTCTGAGGTGTCGCCACTCCACCCGACGGCTGTTGGGCGTTGCCGGGGGTCTGGTTGCTGGCCGGAGGTTGAGGTGTCTGGAACTGAGCTTGCTGACCAGCCATGGCGTTGTTCGGGGTGCCTTGCTGGGTGCTCGGGGGTCTTTGAGGGGTCGATTGCTGGTTCATGACCTGGCCTTGCTGTGCTTGCGCCTGGGCCTGGGCCTGGGCCTGGGCTTGTGCTTGTGCTTGTGCCTGAGCCTGAGCTTGCGCCTGTGCCTGGGCCTGGGCCTGTGCTTGTGCTTGCGCCTGCGCCTGCATACGCTGCATCATCTGCGCCTGCTGCTGCGACGGCATGCCGCCCTGGTTCATGGGAAAGCCTTGCATGCCTTGGGCCATCATGTAGTTATTCGGCGCAAAATTCTGGGGAGCGACACCTTGTGGCATCATCTGGCCGTACTGGGCTCCGGGGAACTGTTGAGGATAGCCGGGCACTGGGGCGGTTTCTGGTCAGCACCACATACGTCGACCAGTTGAGGGTGCAGGTCAGGGTCGGCAACTCACTCTGTCCGTTGGCGGCCATGTTGGGCATGCCAGGGTTCTGCATCATCCCCGCGGGCATTCCCTGCATCATCTGGGGGTTCGCGTTGGGGTTGAAGCCGCCTTGGGGACCCATGGCCGCAAACTGCTGCTGGTTATACATCATTTGCTGGCCAGGCTGGCCCCCAGGCTGCTGCCCTTGGCCTTGCGGCGGCTGCTGCTGTTGCTGTTGCTGCCCCTGTTGCTGCGCGGCGGGGTTGAAAGGCTGATTGCCAAAGCCATAGTTGCCGGAGTACATGATGGCTTGAAGAGATGGGCTGTTTGAGTCGCGGACCGATCGTTTGGCGCCGTGGACGGATGACCGGGTGATGCGACAGCCGAGTCGGCAAGTCGTTTGTCGAAGCGACCAGGACTGCGGTCTCGGCTCGGTGGTCGAGGACGAGCACGCGTGTTGAGGGAGCGAGGCTGTGGACTGCTGTTGGAAGTCGAGGCCACAGTCGTGCAGCCCAAGACGTGTCCACCCGGTGGCGCGCGACGGCGACTCGAGCAGCCCAGCGAGACAGAGAGGATCTCAAAGCCGACGATGGAGAGCCGAGCTCGCAATCACGACGTCTCTGGAGCAGCCTGCCACGGTTGCGCCGACGGAACAACAGCTGCTGGCGCGACTGGAGGAGAGCGAGGCGGGTGATGTACCAAGCTCGACAAAGTCGCTGTCGCGGTACGCCAGAAGCTCACGGCAGCGCGTTCGATCGATGCGCTTCGGCAGGTGGTGACTACTATGGGCGCGTCAGTGGTGTCTCGCCGGTGGCTGCGAGGTGCGTGCGGGCGAGGTTCGCATTCAAAGGGATGGATGGACGAAACTGGAGTCGTGAGCATAATTTAGTCTGGTCGCCGCGGATGCTAAGCGGGGCAGGCTGGCGGCTGGCAGGGGTGGTGCTTGCACTTCGTACTCGTACATGCTGCAAGGGCCACCCGCGTCCCTCAACTGCTGATCTTGTCGCTTTGCCAACTTGCCTCTGCGGGAGGCTGTTAATTATTGGCCATCAGTATCGGATGTGAACCTTGCTATGAATTGTATCGTGCCCGGACAATGGCCCACGGGATGGATGCCTTGAGAAAGCCCTGCCCTGCAGTCTTCAGTCGTCTGCTACCTTCCGTGACCGTCGACCTGACTTCCCGACTGAAAAATACACAGACATTGAGGCATGTCTGAACAGTCCATGTCTACTACTCAACGCCTAATCGCCTCACGGAGAGTACCATAGGCATCTACGTCCTCTGCAGTCGTGGTGCCCGCCACGACGGGCTGGGCGCCGTGCCGTGCCGTGTTCTGCGGAAGCGAAGCCGGCGCCGGCGCCAACAATGGGCAAATCAACAAAGAAACTCGTTCCTCCAATCGAGGCCAACCAAGCGCACCAAGAAACATTACCTAAGGAGCATTGCCAAGGGGTCCTAGCCGCGCGCCTGGGATGGCCCGCGGAGCCGCGAGGGGCCTGACGCAGAGTTGCAGCCTCTCGAGGGCGGCGGGCGTTGACTCCCCCCACCTCCGTCGTCGGCGGCGGCGGGACTCATACAAATACTTTCACGTCGAAGGAGCTTCCGCTCTGGGATCCCACCTTCGTTTCAACGCCTCCCATCTTCTCGCTGGCGAGCGTCTCCAATCCTCACGAGCGTCGCCGCCCATCACTACCGCCCGACATGGCGCCCTTCAACCTCGAGACCTGCGCGCGGCCCAACATCCTGGCGCTTCAGCCCTACCGCTGCGCGAGAGAGTATGGAAGCCTGCTACCTGTCTCCCTCTCCTCTCCTGCCCCTACTGACCATCTCCGTTCCAGTGATTACAAGGACGACGGCACAAACATTCTCCTCGACGCCAATGAGAATGCCTACGGCCCGTCGCTCGCCTCCGCCCACGCCGAGGCCGTCCGCGGCGCCGTCGACGGCCTCGATCCCCTCGGCCTGCACCGCTACCCGGACCCTCACCAGCGCGAGCTCAAGCAGCTGCTCTGCGACCTGCGCAACACCCACGCCCACACGGAGCGCACGCTGACGCCCGACAACCTCTTCGTCGGCGTCGGCAGCGACGAGGCCATCGACGCCCTGCTGCGCAGCTTCTGCGTCCCCGGCCACGACCGCATCCTCACCTGCCCGCCCACCTACGGCATGTACTCTGTCTCCGCGCAGGTCAACGACGTCGCCATCGTCAAGGTCCCGCTGCTGCCCGCCCCCGACTTTGCCCTCGACGTCGCCGGCGTGAGCGCCGCCCTCGACGACCAGAGCAACAATATCAAGATCGTCTACCTCTGCTCCCCCGGCAACCCTACGGGTTCGCTGCTGGCCAAGGCCGACGTCCAGAAGATCCTCACCCACCCGACCTGGAACGGCATTGTCGTCCTCGACGAAGCCTACATCGACTTCGCCCCGGAGGACGCCTCCCTCGCCGAGCTGGTCGCCGAGTACCCCAACCTCGTCGTCATGCAGACACTCTCCAAGGCGTTTGGCATGGCCGGCATCCGCCTTGGCGCTGCCTTTGCCTCCGAGCCCGTCGCCCGCCTGCTCAACTCCCTGAAGGCGCCCTACAACATCTCCAGCCCCACCAGCGCACTTGCGGCTACCGCCCTGGGCAAGGACGGCCTGGCCATCATGCGCGGGAATCGCACGCGCATCGTCGCCCAGCGCGAGCGCCTGCTGCGCGAACTCCCCACCATCGAGGGCGTGGGCAAGCTGTGCGGCGGCACCGAGAGCAACTTCCTGCTCTTCGAGATGCTCAACGCGCAGGGCAAGCCCGACAACGCCATCGCGCTGGCCGTGTACCAGCAGCTGGCCGAGACGCAGGGCGTCGTGGTGCGCTTCAGGGGCAAGGAGCACGGCTGCCTCGGCTGCCTGCGCATCACCGTCGGCACGGAGGACGAGGTATCGAGGTTTTTGGATGCGCTGCGGACGCAGCTGGCCAAGGCCAGGGGCGCCGGCGCAGTCAACGATGCGGCGGAGGAGGCGAGGGAAAATGCCGCGAGCAACGTCATCTCATAGACAAAGACCAAAGGCCTCAGACATGACTGAAGAATTTACGACTTAAAAAAACAAGCGGGAAAATCGAGAATCGGCACGCCACGTATAAACCCCCGTACGGAGCACTCGCCGCTCACCTATCGCAGATGCCGAGTTTCTAGTGAAGCAACATGGCATCAGCCAGCTTGGATTACTCCTCTGTCGCTAGCAAGCTCAGCAAGAAGCAGATATGGCTCTTGGAAGAATAGACGTCTCGTCATGAGCAACATTGAACCATAATCTTTTAATTCTCGTCTCATTGATTGACAAAGATCCACCATAGCATGCCATCTATTCTCCATCTGTCTAGTATCTCCTGTCAAAACGCCTCCCGAATTCATTTAGTCGTATCGTGTCACATCGGGCGAGCCCGACAAATTGGTATCTACCCTCTAAGCACGTATATACAGAAAAGAGCACGGTGCAGAAAGGTCGAGAAATCGAAATCAACGGAGACTTTTGTTGCGCTTTTGCGATCAAGCCATACCCCACACGGCAAGCATGGTGGCAAAGCTGACCACCATCAGCACAGTCTTCTGGCTGGCTGAGTGCGCCGCGGCAGACTCCTCTGTAGGCGTGGGGCTTGGCGGTGCGCTGCGCTTGGTCGCCGTCACGTCGCTATTGTAGGTGTCGATGGGCTCCCACTTGGTGTCGGTGACGAGCTTGATGTCGTTGCCCGTCAGGGGGGGCTGCGACTCGTAAATGAGGAGGCCCTGGATGGTCTCGAGGGCGCACATCTGCGGGCCCAAGCCGGGCTTGTCGTCGTAGGTGCCATTATACCACTTCATGCCGCACTGGTGACCGTCCTTGCCGCCCGTGCAGACGGAGGCTGCAGCCTTTGCCGAGGGGATGAGGTAGTTCTCAATCTTCTCGCGCATGTTTGGAAGCATCACCGACGTCTGCCACATGAAGCGGGAGAGGTAGCCCTTGAAGGTGATCATGTCGTAGTTGCACCTGTCGACTGGCTCACATGCCGCCTCGTACATGACGTTCTTGGACTTCTCATCCTGGGAGAAGAACCAGCCAGCACCACCGAGGAGCTTGTCAGCCTTGTCCGCCCATTCCTTGTCGCCGGTGTGGTTGGCCATGACGGCAGCGCCATACATGAAGATGCCACTGGTGTACGTAAATGACATTTGATTGACTTTCTGGCAGTTGTCCTTGCTGTCGACGCCGTCGTAGATGTGATAGGTGTCGGGGTCGATGATGCCGACCTTGGCAGTCCAGTCCCAGATCTTCTGCGCCCAGTCGACGTACGTGTGATTGCCCGTTGCGCGAGCCAACCGCGCGGCAAGCTGGAACATGCCTCCGTTGCTGATGGAGTTTTTGTATGTCATGCCGTTGGGGTTGGAGGGGTAGATCTGCCAGCGAAGGCCTCCACCGCAGCTTTCCGTGTCCCAACGGCTGGCGAGCGAGTTGAAGACACGTTCGGAGATTTCCAACCACGAGGGCGCGCTAGCCTGTGGCTGGGGAAAGTTGCGTTCGGCGGCGGACATGACCGCGGAGCCCCAGAAAAAGAGGTCGTCGTTGCCCTCCTCCTGCTCATGCTCCTTGGGCATATAGTTGAAGGTGGGGGCAATGTTGGTAGGCGCCAGCAGAGCCTGAAGGATGACATCGTTGTAGCTAGAGTCCTTGGTGTAGTGATAGTAGTCCAGCATGGCGCCCCAGAGGCCGCCGGCCACCCACCAGTAGTATGGCTTTGGGACGTTGCCAACATCCTGGTGAAATCATTAGCACGAACTACAACATTCTGGCGCGTGGAAACATACGACAGAGTTTGGAGCGCTGGTGTTGCCAGTGTAGTAGGTCATGGCGTCGTGGGCTATCGTGGCAGCCACATTGCGGACCGAGACTGCCAAATCGTTAGCAAAGAGGACTCTGTGCAAGGTACGCAGTATCGATCAGCAGCGAATACATACTGTTGTTATTTGTGTCGAGGTCCTTGGGGGCGATTACGCCACTAAAGGCCGCCGTGACGTGCACACTCTTGACGAACTTCATGACTTCCTTATGGATTCGGGGGCAGTGAGTGAGAGCGTGATGGGGCTATACGCCTAGTCTGAGACGTTTCCCACTGCGCGGCACTGAGTTGCTGCTATACGGCGATTGTTCGAGGATAGACTTTGCAAAATAAAATCATCGGCTGGCGTGGGAACAAGACTGGGCACACGCGGCCGTAGCGTTATGGCAACGAATACAACGAGGCAGCAAACAAAACCGTAGCCAATACGGCTCGCAACAATCAACGCAGCCTCACTCGAGACGTGCAAGCGGTGAATGAGAGCTGCACAGCAGGGATGACTCTGCAGCCTGCGCAGAGGGGGAGGACAGACGGCGATCGAGAGAAGGGGGAGGCCAGGTACAAATAGAACAGAAATTGTAGCCGCGCAATAGATGAGCAAAGGAGGCGCGCGGGGGGTTGGCGGAGCGAAGAAACAAAACAAAACGAGGGCGAAGAAAGAAGCCAAAAGACAAAAGAAGGCTGGATGTCGAATACGAGCTGACGGACTCGAAAGAATACCAGGAACGGGACCAAGTCGCCTCTGGCGAGGTCAGGTATGGGGCACAGCCGCCGCAGGAGGTCGGGGGCCAACCACGGGCCTGCCCTCGGCTCCTTGCTCCTTGCTCCGTGCCTACCCTACCCTGCTTTATGGCTCAGGGCTGCAGCCAGCGCACCGTGGCCGGCTCGTGCATAATACGGGCTGCAAACCTTCCAACACGACGACATGATCCGCGGGCTGGGACCCTCAGCAGCCCGCTCGAGGCGACGCTCTTTGCAGGTTTCTCGGGCGCGACCTGCCCCCATCGGCAGCCTTCTACTCCACGCGCCGCAGGGCTGCCTTGGTCGGCCACGCAGATCTGGACGATCGGCCCCTGGGCCCCTGGCTCGCCAAGGGGCTCGACGCAGGCCACTCGCAGGGCACCACAGGCCAGCAGCGGCCCCGGGTGCTTGACGGGCTGTTTCGAGTTTGCGCGCGCCAACGGCCGGGTGGTGTCTTGGACCCTCCATCGCCAGATCCAGGGGCCAGTCAGTCAGGCCATGCCCGTGGGAGGCGCCCCTCCTCGGTACGCCCCGCCGCCGCCCCGATCTTGTCTGGCTCAGCTGTGGACGCATCGGCAGGGGCTGTTGCTCCATTTGGCTCTGCTGGCGCTCTTCCTGGTCGACTCATTGGCCGTCGCGTGGCGCGCTGGCGGATTGGACCACGGCGGCCAGCCGAGCCTCGGACAACGTGAAACGTGAAACGGAGGGTGGGCCCGAGCGATGCGTCGATTCGACGCTGGACGGCCTGGTCGTTGGCATAGCGATATTGCGAGGACTCGAACAGCTCGTCCCAAGTCGTCGATGCCGTCTCCTTCGTCCCTCGACGCTCGTATCGGCACCCGGATGCCGGAGGCGATATCAGACCAGCGCCAGGACGGCCGTCCGGCCGAGACACGTGTGGATGGGACAGACTCGGGCGGGCTCCTCGTCGCGGCATGCCCTGTCGGTGGCTGGCCCATTCCTCTGCTGGCGGCGTGGACCCTGAATGCCAATACGAAGCCACGCAAATAGACAGCGCTCACGTCCCGCACAACACGAAGGCGAGGACCGTGAGCGGTGGCATGTTTTCCCACGCCGTTTCCGTCTAATTACCCATTCCCGTCGGCACGCAAACCGGTCGTCCTCTGCCGCTCATGCGCCGTCAACACCACTCCAGCAGCCCGCCTAGTTGGCTCGTCCCCGCGATGCGAGGCTCGTCCGGCCGCCCCCCCACGAATACGTACCCTCTTGCAACCGCCGATCCACAAGACTACGAGGAGCTGTCGCATATTTTGCAATCGAATTCGCTGTCGTCCCGCGGGGCAGGTGGCAGTTGGCAGGGAGTGAAGCGAAGCACGGAGCATCCGCACATACTTCGCAGGCTGGCTGTCAGGGCTTCACAATCGCATCTCGCCGTGATACGATCGCAACCGCAATCTCGCTCGCACCGACCTCAAGGAGCCCCTCGAGGTTTCCCCGCCGCGCGGAGAGATCAAAGCTCCTCCTACTCCCCACATGCCCACCAAGACTCTTCCAGGCTACGAGAATAATGCCTGCCAGCTTCCTGCAGCTCGATCACCATGTTCATCTGATTGCCCCGGCCCGGACACTTACATATGCGGTAGTTTCATGCCCTGGCCTGGATCGCTGGTACTCGGCGAAGCCCTGCCCTCCCCGCATTCGCCACTTTACATGACACTCCGAGGAAGACGGGGGGGCTTCGGGGCAGCTTCCCGCATGTGCAAATGTGCCTCAGCTGGTCTGCGCAACATGATCCCAAAATGGTTGTTGGCCGCAGCCACCGTCTTCTCGATAGTCCTGAGACGGCACATGGCAAGGTTTGAACGGGGCTAGCCTGCTATTTGTCAATGTTGACTGTGTGCCTATCGCTCATCGAATATCAAGGGCCTATGTCCTCATCCTGGCCCAGAAATACAGCGCAGCCTCCCGGTACCGCCCAACGCCAGCAGCAAAGTTCCCAATTCCGCCCCGTCTATATCACGGCTGATGATCCGCGGTCCTCTGTTTCTCATCATACGTCGACGGGACCGAGGTTCTCGCAAAACAAAACCCCAGAACCAACTTGGGGTGTCAGAGCCTATGCAGCGCGCCTTTTAAAAGTCCAGAAACGCCAAACCCACGCAAGTCATGCCTCCTTGACCCGACTTCTGACCCGCTGACAATCGTCGTCCAACATCGGCAGACGGGCTTCTGCGGTCGTGCCACGCGCGAGACCTCGATCATGTTGACAAGCAAAATTGCGCCTCGCACTATCCAGGGGTATATCCGACCAAGTTCCACCGTTTCCAGATGCCTTCAGTTGCCGCCAAGGGTGACTTATATGATGAATTTCGCCGCTAAGAGGGAGGCGATCGCTGCGGCATAAGCGAGCGGCCTGTCGACTACCAAGCTGGCGCCCGCTGCCTTGGCCGTCGATGTCGGTGAGAAGAGAACCGATGATGGTACGATGGGGCCGGGCATATCTGTTGCAGCGGTGTCGGGGCTGTTAGGCGTCTCCGTGGGTTTGTCGCCCAGTGTCAGCGTGCCCCATTGGACAGCGGAGCCGGACAAGGTCGACGTCCACGAAAACTCGGTCGGTCCGGTGATCTGTCCGTCAGAGAAGTTGGACGCATAGCTTGAGTAGCCGGAGCACGTGGCGGCCGTCGTGCCGCTCAGCTTGCAGGCCAAGTCGGCGGTGCTACAGGGACAGCTTCGTCAGCACTCTTGCTTCACGAGGTCGGCGGTCGCCGGGCGAACGTACTATGTCGAGGGCAAGGTTCCATGGAACTCGAGCGTCTCGGGCCCTTCCGTAACTACGAAGGGGACGGCGAGCGATAGGTCGCAGGCAGGGGGCTGCGTGGGACAGAAGATGCTGTAGGTCGTCTCGCTGGCTATGGTATTCTGGTCCAAGCGGTCAGCAACTCGGAGCATGCGCAAGCAGCAGGACAATTTATCGGCATGACGAACACTGGAAAGGACGCTGCCTCTCAAGACAGACCATTGCGCCGGCTCGTAATATGGAAGAAAGATGGGCGCCGTCGTGACAGTGGGCGTCGGCGCGGACGAAGCGTTGCTGCCGGCAGGGCCCAGGAAGCACAGCGCCAACAGCGGCGCCACCGGCAATTGCCACGGGCTTAGGCGGGCCATGTTAGCGTCGTCAGCGCTGCATAGGCGCGCGCTGGGCAGGGCGAGGCAGCGAGGGCAGTCGGCAGGGCGACGAGAGATGCGGGCTGCCACTGGCGGAGGAGAAGCAGGAGCAGGAGGAGGATTGCAAGCCGGAATGAGGCAGAAGGGGGGAGAGGACTGCGCGACAGCTGCGCGGCTGCGGACGAGCAGCCAAGAAATGTGTTTTGGCTTCAGCTGCGTGAAGCCTTGGCGGGCCGGGCGAGTCGAGTCTAGCGCTTGCGCCGCCGAGATGGGGGGCTTGGCACGTCCACCAATGCCATCAGCCTTATTTGGCTGCTTTGAGCCGGGACAGCGCCACGTGCGACGGGTGGCAGTGTGAGTCGCGGGCGCAACGTTACCGGGGGCACTGCAGCGGATGAATGAGTGGCAAGAGAATGGAAGGAAGGCTTGTCGTGGACGTGAGAACGTGAGGGCCGCCTCATGGGGACGCCGGCAGGACAAGAGGCGGCTCTCGCAGGACCTGCGCAGGCAGCGCGATGGTGACGGGAGTGATGGGCGGGACAGAGCCGCAAGGCTGGGCCTCTGGCCAGCGACCGGAAGGCAATTGCCGGCCCACAGGCGGCGTGCATTGCATGCCGACAGGTCCCCAAGCGGTGCGCTATGGCTGGGGCTGCCGGTCTTCCGTGCGACGCCTGCGACGACGTGCGCCACGCCTGCGCTGACGCTGGGGCGTTTCACCGCCTGGGTGTGGCATCTGCGGCGTCCTGTGTGGCATTGGCGCGTGCCAAGACCCGGTTGGGGACGCCGAGACCCCCAACGCCAAGCCCATTGTCCAACGCCAAGCACCGCCGCGGCCTCGGGAACAAAGCCCATTGCGCCCTCCGGCGTACCGGGCGGGCGGGTGCTTACTCGTGCTCCGGAAGCTCTTCACCCTTGGCCCACGAGGCTTACAGGTGCCTTTACCCGGGGCAGCACTCGTACAGCTTGGCTACCTAAGGTCGGGCATCCGTATCCGTACTCCGGGCCGGCGAGGACGGAGCCCGGGCGCGAATGTCGGCTGCGCATCCGGCAGTGCCGGGAACACTACCCGGCGGACAAGGGGCCAGAGGGCCCCCCAGTCGCTCCGTCGGCCATCGTCGAAATATGGACCGCTCACCAGATATAGATAGATACCTTACCTGCTCCAAGGCGCGGCCCGGCACGGCACGTACGAGATCCATGCTCTCGACAATCTAACTACAACAACCCTCGATTCTGATCAGCGTTATGGCAAGCGCCGGGCTGCCTGAGTAGCGAGGCACTCCGTACTGGCAGCCCATTGCATTCCCCCAGAACCGTAAGCAACCATGGTGCATCTGACAAGTAATTCAAGTACACGGCGCCTAGTACTTAGCACGACGAGCCCGAGATTTCCATTTCCTGCCTCACTGCCGGCGCCGTCTCGCCTACCGTCCTAGTACCTACCCTGGGCATACGGGCACCTGCTAGTTTTGTACGTGACTCGAGTCGTGGGCGGGCAACCAGCAACCGTAGCGCTTATGTGCCTGTAAACGGCAGCCCGTTCCAACCGCCGCAGGTCTCTCCCTCCCTGTCTGGCCTTGGAGCCCCTGATGCCGCCGTCGTCGCCCCGACTGGCCGCCAGAGCTCACTAGACGGAGCGGCAATAGCCAAACTCCGGAGAGGCAGTAGTAGCCAAACTCCATGGCCTTGCGGCCGCTCTCCCGCTTCCCTCTCCTCGTGCCCAACTCCTTCTTCTAGGTAGTCTCTCGCCTGCGTTCCCCTCGTTCCCGCGACTGCCATGGTCCGTCCTCTCGCTCTGCTCGCCGCCGTGGCGGGCACCGCCCTTGCCGCCGACGGCAGCAGCAGCGGCAGCACCACCACCGTCTCGATCCTGCTCCCCATGTTCGACGCCCAGACGCTCGTCGGCTCCGTGGTCCAGGCCGACGCCAGTGCCACCACCTTCGCCATCGGCTGCCCGCCCGGCGCCCCCGCCGAGAGCTGCGGCATCCCGAGCTCGCAGACCATCATGCAGGGCCCCGAGACCTGGGACTTGTCGCTGTCCTTCTCCGCCAGCGGCGTTGGCGTGTCGTGAGTGCAGCTCTGAGCTTTCTCTTGCAAGTAGGAGGATGGAGGCGGTGTATGCTGACATCACGTCTCCGACGCAGCTCCCAGGATGCCAACTGCAAGTTCGATACCGCAAAGACTATCGCTACCTGTGTCGTCTCCGAATCGCAGGTCGACGACAACAGCAAGTTCCAGACGACCTCTGCAACCACCATCACCAACTACTCGACCTTGATGCTGCCCGTCACCATCACTGCGGGCGTCGACAAGCTGTCCGCGACCCCTGGCGCCACGGCCTCCGGCACGGTGAAAGGCTCCTCGGCCGCCTCGACGGCGACCAAGTCGGGCAACGCCGCGGCGCCCGTGGTCACCCAGAACGCGGTCCTGGCCGGCGTTGCTGCCGTGGTCGGTGGCGCCATGATGCTGTAGGGGCATCGCAGTCTTGGATGTGGCTAAGAATATGCGGAAGCCTGTTTCGATTATATGTCACGTTGGGTACGGTACACGGGCGCAACAATGTACAATGCAATCTAGTAAATACGTCGAGCAGCGGCGTGTCTCCAAGTAAGGGGAACCCAATGAGCGGCGGCGTCTCGAAGTTCATGCTCCTTCAACTATCTATCTGATTATGTACGAATGACAATATAAACGCTTCGTTCCTGCTGCGCACACGCTTGACACAATTGGTACGGTGAGGCTCGGCTGAAATATCCACGCTTGGTGCTAACAAACATTTACTAGGCTTGCAGAAGAATCATGATTGCCGGTATGTGCGCTGATGCTGTGTGTCGATCCGAGTCCCGTCAGTCGTGGTATTGCGCTATGTCGTCTTGGCCAAAATACCTCCTGCTTCATGCTGTTGTTGAAGCTAGAATTCGCCACGGTCCTCGCGCCCGTCCTGCCAGCTCGTGCAGTTGATACACCGTAGACACTGTGTTGGATCAGCAACTACCATCTCCTCGGCAGGGGCAGGGGCATGTGACCTTTTCGTTGATGTGCTTGCGGCAGTACTTGCATTTCTTGGTGTACTTGATGATGGGGTCGTGCGAGAGCAGGGTGTAGATATGCGCCAGGCCGTAGAGCGCGAAGCCGACCATGATGAAGGAGACGACCTGGTAGATGAAGGACCTGTTTTCTCGCCCAGTCAGCAGCCGTCACCGGTATGAGAAGTAAGTCCAGGAGACTACAGCAGTCTCCCGCGCTGTTGTTGCGAAACGTACCCGTAGGCCATGACCACGGCCCCGTCCTCCTGCGCCTGGTGCAGCGTGTTGTAGCCCGTCGAGGCGTTGTACTTGGGCCCATGGCGCAGCACGGCGAACTTCTCCTCGATGTTCTTGTTCAGGGGAAGGATGATGGACAGCGGGGGCATGAGGATGGCGCTGACGAAGGACTTGACGAGGTCGGTGAAGATGTTGGCGAGGCTACCGAGGTCCGTCAGCTACCGCATCCCCTCGTATCCTCTCCGCGTCAGCTACCCGAGAGGCGATGGACGCACATGAGGCCAAAGGCAATCTGCAGGATGTTGCCCTGGAAGGCAAAGTCGACGAAGCCGTCAAAGAAGCGCTTCATCTTGCGCTGGCTACGGCCGAGGAGAGAATCCGTCTCGCTGGCGCCAGCCGGGTCCCCAGTGCCCGGCATCGTGGGCCAGCTCCCTCTGCAGCATGTACCGGGTCGTCGTCGGAATCCTGAACCCTCGAGTTCACGGCGCGCGCGCAGCTGGATTGTCGTTGCACGTGGAGGACGAGAGCCACGAGCAGCAGGCGGCAAAGCCTCGGGGGGGTGCCCTGGTTTCAAGTTTGTCTGCGAGATCGCTCGCATGGAGTCTCGCGTGACCTATCACGAGCGAGATCGCGCACGTCCCCCCGGGCAAGGCTTGGCCTTGCAGCTGGCACATGCTGCGTTGGCTGCAGCTCGCGCATTGTTATCAGCGCTAATGACGCACATGGCTGCTGCGGGAGGCTCCTTGGAGGAGCGGGGCGGATCCGGGGAACCTGGATTGTTCGGCTTGCCGTGTTGGGTAGGTCCCTGTTTTCCTGCTTGGCGACGTCCATCGTAAAGTCACTGGGCCTGCGACGAGGCAAAGCAGACGTGGCAACATGGACGACCAAATATCCTTGGACACTGAAGTCATCGTAGGCTCTTTTTTGCAGATATTAATCACTAGCCTAGCAAAAGGTCCGAGAAATGACCGTATCACATCCATATCCTAAGCGATTGCCGCCGCCAGCAACGTCTTGGCATTCCACATACTGCCATGGCTGGTACTCGAGTGTCCTCTCTAACTAAATCGCACAGCGCTCGAGCATCGTCTAAGCGCAAACAAGGAAACGGACTATTAGAAAAAGACAAGTTATTTTTCATGCTGTGCCCCAGACTCCGCGCGATAAGTGAAGAAGCCAACGCAGCTCGAAAGCAGGCGGGGAGGCTTAGTAGGCCTCCTTCGCGCCGCGCTTGAGCTCGGCCTTCTTCCTCCGCCGCAGGGTAAGGAACTGCGCCAGCCAGAAGACGGCCGCGACGAGCATGAGGCCCGTCGCGACCCAGCTGAGGATGTAGAACTTGGTGCCGCGCTCGGCCGAGACGCCGACCTTGGCGCCCTTCTCGTTGATTTCGTCGACGCCCTTGGATCCGGCCACGGTGACGATGATGCTCCCGACGATGCACGCCAGGCCGGCGAGGGAGCTCACGATGAGGTTGAGCAGCAGCAGGCCCGTCCTGCCGGGCAGCAGGAAGGCGCCGATGCTGAGGAGCATGGACAGGCCGCTGAAGCCCATGGCGAGGACGTAGACGATGAAGAGGCCCAGCAGGGCGTCGTTGAGGACGTCGAGCTTGTCCTGGATGCTGTCGGGCCAGTTGATGTCGGCGAGACTGAGCTTGAATGGCCCGACCTTGAGCTCGTGGTCAAGAATCTCAGTGAGGTTGAGGCGGTCTGTGAGAGTCCGTCAGTCAGCAAGCTCACTGAGTCACTGGCGGAGTGAGAGGGGGAGGGGAGGGTGCGGCCGTACGAGACAGAGACGACGTGGTGCAGTTGGTGACGTTGAGCGACGGGTCCGGGGCCGTGGCGTTGGGAGCCCAGTTCCCTTCGCACGAGTCCATGACGTGCAGCGAGTACCACTGCGAGATGCCGAGCTTGCTGGCTAGCTTGTCGGCGGCGTCGCCCTTGAGGTCGTCGAGCTTGTCCTTGGCGTCGTCCTTGACATCGTCCCACCAATTCTTGAGGTCGCCGAGGAGGCCATCCTTGCCGTTCTTGCCCCCGTCCTCGGCCTTGTCGACGATATCGCGCCCGATCATGGACGCGTTCAGCTGCGAGGCACAGAGTCAGCAACGTAGGAAGCGGTGGGTGAGAAGGTGAGTGCGCATTTACCCTGACGACGGCATAGTCCTCCATGAAGCCCTGCTTGTGGCCGGCAAACAGGACCAGCGACGTCAGAACGAAGCTGACGAGGGCGAGGATGAGTGGCAGGAGAATGAAGAATCTGCCGACGGGAGCCATGGCGTGTGTCTGGTGCTTCCGCTGTCGATTCGGTTTTTTTTTTTCTTTAATTCCCCGGGTGCACTACGCAGCTATCCGTCGTCGATGTCGAAGGTGCATGGAGTTGCTGAATTCAACAGGATGCTCGAGCAAGCGGCAAAGGAGAATAAAAGCAGGCGCAGTGGGATTCCGTGCCTTTGATGAGGTGGCTAGGCCCAGCGCAGAGTTACGCAGACAAAAGAGACAAACAGCCTTGGTTCACGGTGAGGCCGGGTCCCGCATAGTCTAAATACCAGCCATCCCGCTTGCAAAGTTTGCATGCCGCCGTGCCCTGTTCCGGCTCCACGGGCGCAACCCAAGAATGGCCACGGCAGATGTCGAGCCCGACGAGCGTGCAACGGCGGCTCGCCTGAGAGAAGGGCCAGCGGCGATGAGGAAACCTGGATGCCGTCGCGGGCGCTTGCGTCACAGGTCGACGGTTGTTGGTCGACGGGGGCCGATTGACGACGCGGGAAGCGCTAGCGACTCGCCCGTCGCGCGCTGTGAATGGAGGGCAGGGACAAAACCGGTTCTCGCTGGCGGCCCTGGGCGCGGCGGGGCCGTCCAGGGGCCTCCCGTAGGAGGAGGGGGGGCCGGGTTACAGTGGGGTGGCGTCTGGCGGTGGGAGGCTGCCAGCCACTCGAGACCCTGAGGCTCGGCCGCGCTGGGACAAACAAAGGAAGGGGGTCGGCGATTGTGGCGAGGGAGAGTCGACGGCATGGCGACCGAGCCGCTGACAGCTGGAGCAATCTTGGCGTCTGGCCAGCGCACATTGAGACGGGCTGACGGGACGACGGAGAGTGGTTGGCTGGCGGAGGCTGGCCGTGACCAAGTCCAGGGAGACGAGCGCAAACAAACAAGACGCATCACGTACGACTTGTCGTAACGGGCAATGGGAGGACGAGTGCCCGCTCGTACTTACGGAGTACTTTATGGTCCCCTTTCGCCGTCGCCGTCACGTCATGTCACGCCGCGCCGCGCCTGACGCACCGGCGGGCGAAACGTCTCTCGTCTTGGTCGACCGCACGACTCCCGCCCTTGATGCGACGCTGCGAGCGACGACGTGACCGCCGGCGACAGCCCCCACGGGCCCACTGCCACGGTCGGGGAGCGCCCGTCGACAGCTGCGGCGCACGACGACTGTATAGAGTGAGCGTGCTTTCATGCCTCGAACAAACAATAATAACAATCACCGGCGACGGGGGAAAGGCCACTACGAGTAAGAAGCGGTCAGCTTGTAATCAAACGGTACGAGGCAGCTCGCGCGCTGATGACGTCGCCGCAGCCCGCTACGGGCCCCGCGCTGGGCACATGCCGGCGCCCACGTGAAGCCCGCATCCCCCCCCCCCAAGCCGCCCCCTCCTCCGGCGGCGTTTCAGCCCTCCAGCGCCATCGTTCCCCACACCCGCGCGTGCACCGTTGCCCAGCTCTCAGTCAACCACGCCCGTCCTCCTTCACCACCACCGCGGACGAGTAAACAACCGTCTTTCGTTTTTTCGAATCCGGTCCCCGTCTGTCCCGTCGACGAGACATTCATCTACCTAGAGGGAAAACGAGCCGTGTCCACCCCTTTGTTCGTCCAGCCGGCCCGCCCCAATGGTGGTCGCGTGAAGGCAGAGGCGCGTATCGTCAGACAAACACGGACCGCGCACCATGACCATGAGCCTGCCGTCCACGCCGCGCCGCCCTGCCCTTTCGACGCCCCGTTGACGCCCTTCATCCAGCCCGAAAGACGGACGAGCATATCCAGCCAGAAGAAGATGCGATAAGCTGCCGCCTCGTCCCAAACAAGCGATCGGCCCCTCGCTCCCTCACTCCGAGTCATCGCCTCGCCCACCCGCCAAAGGGTGACGCTCTCACATCACTGCCCTCACCATGTCCTCCCTCGAGGCCAAGATCGTCGTCCTCGGCGCCCAGGGCGTCGGCAAGACGTCCCTCGTTATGCGCTACTGCAAGGGCGCCTTCAACCCCTCCCAGATCACCTCCACCGTCGGCGCCAGCTTCATGACCAAGCGCGTCGTCGATACCGACTCCGACACCGTCGTGCGCCTCCAGATATGGGACACAGGTTGGTGGTGCCCGTCCGTATCTTTCTGCCCGCCGCGTCGGCTAACCAAGTCCTCCTTCAAGCTGGCCAGGAGCGCTTCCGCTCCATCTCTCGCCTCTACTACCGCGGCGCCAACGCCTGCATCCTGTGCTACAGCATCACCGACGCCCAGTCCTTCGCCGACATGGGCGTCTGGCTGACGGAGCTGCGCCGCAACCTCCCGGGCGACGTGGTGCTGCACGTCGTCGGCACAAAGGCCGACATCGTCGCCCGCGACCCCTCGGCCCGCCAGGTCCCCTTCGAGCGCTGCATCGCCTACGTCGCCGAGAACCTGGCCCCGGGCCTCGGCAGCACGCCCCCGCCCACGGCCACGCCCTTCAACGCGCCCTCGGCCGCCGCCGCCGCCGTCGAGCCGCGCAGCCCCAGCTCCAAGCGCAGCTCGGGCTTCTGGGCTCAGGAGGTGGGCTGGGACGCCTGCCACGAGATCAGCGCCGAGAGCGGCGAGGGCGTCGAGGAGGTGTTCCGCGTCGTCGCCCGCAAGCTCGTCGAGCAGAACCGCAAGCTGCAGCAGGCCATGCTGCTGGCCACGGCCACGCCCGGGACCCCGGGCTACGAGAACGGCATGGACGGCGGCTACTTCGACGGCGCCAACTTGAGGGGCAGCTTCCGCGTGGGGCGCGACCGGAGGAGCTGGCTGTTCTCGCCCGCCTTCTCACCCGCCGTGACGATAGAGCGCGCCGGTCAGCAAGACCAGCATACGCAGGCGGACCACTCGTCACCCAAGGAAGGGCGCAAATGCTGCTAAGCCCACGCCCCTGAGCAAGGCGTACGGTATGGGCTGTACTGCCTTCTATTTAGAGGCCATCCATGGCACTGTCTGACTTCCAGGTCGGGACTGGCGCGAGGGACAACAATTTTTTTTTTCAATCTTCTCTTCCAGGCAATGGTTGTTAGATACATTCTTGTTTTTCCTCCCCATCATTGGAATTCTCGTTGCCGGGAGTGGTGGAGGTGCGGTTTGCATGTCATGCTCGTGCACAGAGTCGGCGTTCAGGATACACATGACTTGTATGATGGACAGAGAGACTGATGCATTGCAAGAAAGGGGGGCCGGGCCGGTCGGATCTCTGCATTTGCTGCGCGTGACCTTGGTTGGTTGATTTTGCGTCATTCCATACAGCGTTATTTTCTCTCACGAGACACTCTTGTTGCGTTCCTTAGTTCTTTAATTACATTCAGAATTTGGCTACTCTCTCCCGACAAAGCCGGGCACATTCTCTTCAAAGTATTGGCGCGTGCGAAACAGCAGCTCCTCAATGCCCGACGTAGACGGACTGTTTCATGCAGACCTGTTACCTATGCCGCCGATCCTGCCATTGCCTCCTTCTTCGAGGCCACGTCGTTGTCCACCGTCGGCGGCGCGGGAATGTCGACGCCCAGGATGCGGTGCTCCAAGCCAACGTACCCGTCACTCACCACGATCACGTCCACCTTCCGGGCCAGTCCGGCCGCCGGCTCGGGCAGCTTGATCACAGTCCTGGCGGACGGCGTGCTCCCCTGGCCGAGCTGCTTGCCTCCGGCAGCGGACCATCCCACTCGCTTCACGGCGATGACCTCGTCCCGCTGCACGTCAGCAACGACGACAAACCAACCTTCGGTCTGCGGCTTGGGAAACTTGGGTGCGAAGATGCGCGCATTGCGGTCGACGAGCGGGTTGAGCCGCTTGAGCGCCACGGTCAGGGAGAGGGCGGTCGCGTTGCTAACGGACACGGAGATGTTGGGCAGAATGGAGATGGCGCGCGCGAAACGGGACTGCTGGCTGGAAGGGACGCCGAGCTTCTTGGCTAGCTGGTTGACCTGTGGTGGCTTCAAGGCGCTGATCTTTGCGAGAGACGTCTCGTCCTTCGTGGAGTCGGGCTCCACGCCGGGGAGGACGGATGCCGGAGCATCTGTCGGCCAGCGGGCGCACTTGATGCACTGCATCAGCTTCATCATCTGCAGGCAGCTCGACAGATGGCCGAGCTCGGTGAGGATGTCAATCGACGCCTGCATGATACGGATGGCCTGGTCCAGCACGCTCGTCTGATCGCCGACGTAATCCGTGATCGGCAGGTCGATGCGCGACATGTGCGCCTGCAGCAGCAGGAACGACTTGACGTGGGGATCCCACATGGGCAGGCCGAACGAGTGCCCGGGAAACGGCAGGTTGGCCGACAGTGTGTCGTTGACGAGGTCCTCGTTGTGGCGGACCGGCAGCTCGTCGTACTCGGTGGCCCGGCACATCCACGACAGGACATCGAGGAACGACGCCTGGGCCTTGGCGTGTCGTACGAGGTGGCGCACGGTCAAGTGCGAGAGGTAGTAGTAGCTCATGATCTTGCCGAGAGGGGTCGATTCCACGTCGCCGTTGGGGAAGACCTCGACGCACTTGGACGCGGCAAGCTCGTCGAGCGACTTGTTCACCATCTCCACCATGTACTCGTTGGCCATCTGCTGCGCCGCAATGGTGCTGTGCTCCTCGGCGGAGAGCTCCAGCCCGTAGTACGACGGGTTCTTGTGAAGTCTCCTGAAGAAGAACGTCCAGGTGAGGTAGTCCAGCGCGTCCTGCTTCGTCAGGATCGTCTCCGCGGATACTTCGGCGCCAAGATGGTTGTCCAGGACCGTATGCAGCGAGGACTCGACGGGGAATCCGGTATGCAGGAAGTGCTTGTAGAAGTCCTTCTTCGAGTCCTGCGTAAAGATACGGGCCACGCCAGACGTGTCAAACTGCGGACGACCCGCTCGGCCCAGCATCTGCAGCACGTCGGTGAGATCCATGTCCTTGTAGCCTTCCATCTTGGCGTCGTAGAATTGGGTGCCCTTGACGACGACGAGGTGGGCAGGCAAGTTGACACCCCAGGCGAGAGTGCTCGTGGCGACGAGGATCTGAAGTTTGTTGTTCAGGAACAGCTCCTCGGCCAGCTGACGATCGGACTCTACAAGACCGGCATGGTGGAGGCCGATTCCAAAGTTCATGGCTTCCTTGAGCGCATCGTCCTTCACTCTGGCCAGATTGAGCTGCAGATCCTCCTCGTCCATCCGCAAAAATCGACGGGGATTGTCCTCCATGCCGCAAAAGTTGATGAGGTCCTTGGCCGTCAGGCGTGTCTGACGTCGAGACGCGACAAAAACAATCACGGGCTTGTCCGGGCTGTGATTCTTGATGGCAAGGAATGTCGGTCGGTTCATCGACTGCATCAGCGGACAGAAGCCTCTCACTTCTGGGAACCCATCAATGTATAGCTCGAGCGGCACTGGACGGACAGAATGCTTGAAGTTGAACAGCCCCTCCTTGACTCCCAGCCAGTTGCCGAGATCCGACGCGTTGGCGCAGGCAGTGGACATGCCGAGCAGCCGAACGGCGTTGTTGGTGGAGGATGCAATGTAGTTCATACGAGAAACGATGATTTCCAGGATTGGACCGCGATCCCCAGCCAAGAGGTGGATCTCATCGATAATGACGAGACTGACCTGCCTGACATAGCCTCTTGTTTGCCACGAACGCGAGATACCGTCCCACTTCTCCGGCGTGGTGATGATGATGTCCGCGTCCTGGATGGTGCGAGTGTCTGGAGTGTTGTCACCCGTCAACTCGACCAACTTGAGTCCCAGGGGTCGTGCAAGCCGGTTGCCCCAGTCCTTGACTCGCTCACGGACGAGGGCCTTCATCGGGGCGATGTAAACCACCTTGGACTTGGGACGCTCACGGAACGCCCACCACATGGCCAGCTCTGCCGCCACGGTCTTGCCACTACCGGTCGGTGATCCAAGAAGGACATTCGCGGCCGTGTTGTAGAGCGTGTGGAAGATCTGCGTCTGCATAGGATTGAAGAACTGGAAGCGCTGAGCATAGATCTCTTCGAGCCCCGGGTTCTTCAACGCCGTGATAGGCAACGGCTGCAGGTTAAGCAGCTCAGTGTATACGCTCTCGGTGTCTGGTCGGATGAGGTGCTGGAACGATACCGGAGTCACCGTCTCGGCTCCGAGCCATCTATCGGACACCGCCCGAACGTAAATCTGCGTAGGCAGAGGATCGGAAAGAGGGATGGTAAAGTTTAGTTCGTGATCGTCGTGGAGCTTCCTCCTGTTGAGGATGAAGAACTCATGGTGATATATCTCGCTGGTATCCGAGTTCTCGACCCAGATGTAGAAGGACTCTGAGGTTCCATGAATCTGGTCCCGCCACGTAAAATCGGGGATGACATAGAGCTTGATCCGCAGCACATCTCGGTTTAGGGGCGCAATTTCGGCCTCGACGTGAACGGTGGGGAAGTGGTTCAGTATCTTGGCAATATTCTTTCCGGCGCTGTGGTTGTGCACCAGGCTGCCAATCTCGGCTGCCTCCATTTCCTTCATCGATTCGACTGTCAAATGCTCCTTGGCGTCGAGCTGGTTGAGGACAGGCTTCGCGAGGTCAAATTGATGCAGAGGATGCTGATACGGCCAAATCCTCTTCTCGATTGACTTGGACAACGTCAGAAGCACGAGGCACTGGTGGCCCCATCTGCGATTCAGCGCCAGCATGAACAATGCCCTGCAGATTCGACCAGACTGTTGCGCGACGTAATTCATGTCGTTTGACAGCGCAAAGTCCTCTGGTTGCTGTCGAGATATGTACGACTGCAGCAGGATGTTTGTCTTGGCCTGCGGCGTGTCAATGCCCCCATCGACATCGCAAGGGACGACATCATTCCTAAGATGCGTCAATTCCTTGGCTTCGTTGTCGCGCGACTGGACATTGTCAAATTCTCCACTCATGCTGATCATCTTCAGGATGTCGGCCTCGGTGGCATGAGCCTGCATCATGGCGTTGAACACCTGGATGCTCGTATGGCGAATGTAGTACTGGCTAGCGATGCGCCCTATGTCCTTGCTGCGCAGCTCCTCCGTTCGCTCGTTGAAGATGATCATCTGGCACTGCTGCAGCGTCCGCGCGGCCTGGACTGCCAGTTGCCGACGTCTTTGGACGAGGGTCGGGTCATCGCGTATCTCGGCCCATTCGATCCCGTACGACGTCGGGCTTCGCTGCATGCGAACGAATAGGTAGGAGTAGCCAATCCACTGCACTGCATCCTGGATGGAGGTAACGGTGCCCAAGGCAATTTCGGCGTTGAGATTGTCGACCAGCTTGGTTGAGAACTTTGACTCAATAGGAAGTTGCTCGGTGATGGCCGTCAGATAGTGATGCAGCTTGTCTTGCGTAGTGCAGATCATGCCGATACCAGTATCCTCGAATTGAGGACGACCGGCACGGCCAAAAATCTGCAGGACGTCCAGGATCCCGAGGTCGACGAATTTGCCGTCCTGGGCACTGTAAACCTGCGTCCCCTTGATGACTACCGCAGCAGCGGGCAGGTTGACACCCCAGGCGAGAGTTGCCGTGCAACAGAGGACCTTGAGGACACCTTCACCGAAGAGACGCTCCATGAGATTTCTGTCCGCTCTGGCCATGCCGGCGTGGTGGATGCCTATGCCCTTTGCGAGCAGATCGCGGATATCCTTTGAACGAGACGACTTCATGTCTCGAACAGCTTGCTCGTATCTCGGATGGCCACTGGGATCGAACAAGTCCGAGCACATCTGCTCCATGGCTTTCTGGTGAATCATTCTGGCGCTGACCATTGTGTCTTTACGCGAGTGCACAAACACCATGACTTGATGGTCTCGCTCGAGCATCTCCTTGACCTTGTCGAAGGCAACATTGTCCAGGTTCTCCTTTGACTGCTTGGATCCTGCCTTTCCCTTGACGCCGATGAAGTGTTGCTCCAGGGGCACAGGGCGGAATGAAGCGTCAAAATAGAAGAGGCCGGCGTACCGGTTGACCTTCAAAAAGTCGGCCACGTCGACATAATTGGGGAGCGTAGCGCTCAGACCAATAATGCGGATGAGGGACTGGGTGCTTTCGACTTGTCGTTCTGTTCGGGCGACCAAGGACTCGAGCACAGCGCCACGCTCGTCGTGAAGCATGTGGACTTCATCGATGATGAGGAGCCGGACCTTTTGGACGAGCTCCGTGTCGCCGGTGCCCTTTCTCGTCACAACGTCCCACTTCTCTGGCGTAGTGACGATGATCTGGGTTTGGACGATTTCGGATTTTGTCAGCTGCATGTCTCCCGTGTACTCGCGACACTTGATACCAAGCCAGGCAAGTCGTTTGCCCAGCTTCTCGGTCACTTCGGCTGCCAGAGCCTTCATGGGTGCGACGTAGACAATCTTGAAGTCGTCGATGCTGACAGCGAACTCGGTTGCAGAGGTGTCCTCCAGCGGATTGGGAGTAACGTGCTGCCCAATCGTATGCAGTATCGTGAGCATAGCAGCGTCAGTTTTACCCTACAGGGTGTAAGTGAGAGTCTGTACCGGAGAAGAAAGTCGAGGCGTGTACTTACCGCACCGGTCGGGGCACAGATGAGCATGTTCTCGTTCGTCTTGTAACCGACGGGGAACACAAGGCTCTGCATCCGGTTCAAAGTCTTGTAGCCCTTGAAAGTGTTTCGGCAGAGACCATCGAGTTCGGATATTTTGACAAGCCTCTCGCCAGGGCCAAGGGTCCCCTTGCGGCCAGCCGGGACGGAGTACTCCTCGTACTTGTCGAACTGGTGTCGCTCGCTGCCCACAGGAAGACCATACTTTTTCCCAGAGGCGCTCAACGTGTTGCCAGCGTTGTACGCCTTGTAAACGTGCGGGTATTGCGGCTCCTTGGAGTAGCTGGGCCTAAGGCTGGCGGTCTTGTGCTCGAGGTCCTGGCGGCGGAGGGCCGCCTCTCGCTGAGACTTGGTCAGGAGTCGCCCCGAAGCCGGCGCTGATTGATCCTGGGCAGCAAGCGCGGCCAGCACCTCTTCCTTGTGCGCAAGAATCTCGATGATGAAGTCCAAGTCGTCGAACCCGACCAAGTCGGTCAGATGGGCCTGCAACTCTTCCTCTGGCAATCCAGAGCTGAGCACCCCCGCGACTTGAGTCTGAAAGACGTCGGCGGCAAGGCTGCTCTTGGCCGCTATGCTCGAGCACTTGGCCACGAACCACTCTGCGCCAAAGGCAGAAGCCGCAGCAGGCTCGACTCCGTCAGCCTCCTCAAAGTCGCTGCTGTAATCGTCCTCGCCATCGTCGGAGATGAAGTCCCAGACATCCTTGCCACTGTCGGCTGAAGAGTAGGCCTCAAATTCGTCGTCTTCCCAGTCGGCACCCGCTACTTTGGAGTTCTGCGGAAGATCGAGGCCAGCCAGCGCGGCTCTCATGGCCGCAAACTGCTCCCTCCATTGCTGCTCAGCGGCTTGCAGGTCGGTCGACGCCATTCTCTTTTGTTTCTCCGATACGGTGTCCCGGTTGGCTTCTGTTTAAGGCGCTGGACCTGGAGCTCTTTCTGGAGCTCGTTCTTGAGCTTGTTCCTTTTATCGTGATGGGTGAGCCGTGTGAAGCAGGCAAGTCCCCCACTGCAAAGACAACGGCTGCTGTTAGTCATCAGAACGGGCAGTGTCCAGGTGGGAGTCACACCGCTGCCCCCGGCCCGAAACGTGCCTGGGCTCAGCTGTGCCCCGCAGCATGCCCTGGAACCCGCTACAAGGCCCTGGTCTGCGGGTGACGCTGGATGCTTGGCCCTGTCGAGCCCTGTCGACTCCCGCCCCGGTCCCCACGGCCGAGTGCCACCACCGGGGCCCATCGGTGCCGCGAGGAGCTGTCCCGTCCCGTCTGGTCCCGGCGGCCGAGAGCCGACCCGGGCCGGCCGTCGGTATACTCCGGTCACTCCGAGTATTACGTCGGACGTCAGATGACAGGGGACATTTTTTATTCAACCGCCAAAGTCGAGTCACCGTCAGCAGTTCTCGGCTCGCAGCCCGGGTGCCAGTAGGGGGTTTGGGGATCTTATAAGCGGCAGGTCAACCTCCTGTTCCGGCAGACGGAAGCATCACCATCGGCCTCCAGTCGCTTTCACCATGGACCCTTCCGTGCCCACTACCTGCGATGCACGGGCAGCATCGACGAGCACCTGCGGCGAGACAGCCCTCAAAGATCAGCACCCATGCACATCGGATCTGGATGCGGCCGTGGCCAGCCATTCGCGCCAGAACCGCAACCGCAAGGGCTGGCGGCACGTCGTACTTCACTTCACGCCGTCCTGGTTCAGCGTCAACATGGGCACGGGCATTGTGTCCATCCTGCTGCACAACCTGCCCTACAACGCCACATGGCTGTACTGGGTCTCGGTGGCCATCTTTGCGCTCAACGTGGCCCTCTTCGTCCTCTTCCTGACCATCTCCATTGCCCGGTACACGCTGTTTGGCGGAGTATGGGGCTTCATGATCAGGCACCCCGTGCAATCTTTGTTTCTCGGCACGTTTCCCATGGGTCTGGCGACGATTATCAACATGATTGTCTTCGTCTGCGTCCCTGCGTGGGGTTCATGGGCGGCCACGTTCGCCTGGGTTCTCTGGTGGATTGATGTTGCGTGCGCCGCCGCCACGAACTTCTACCTTCCTTTCATCATCATGTACAAGCATGAGGTAGGTGTCCTTTGCCTTGAGGCAGCTTTGACCGCATCGCGCTCTTTGACTGATCCGAGTCTCCCCATGTCAAGTCTCATATCTCCAAGATGACAGCCGCGTGGCTTCTGCCCATCGTCCCTACCATCGTCGCCGCTGCTTCGGGCGGCATCGTCGCCAGCGTTCTCCCGATGCAGAGAGCGCTCATCACCATCGTTACCAGCTACGTCCTGTGGGGCTGCGGCGTCCCGCTGGCCATGTTCACAATGGCCATGTACTTCCAGCGCCTGACCATGCACAAGCTGCCGCCGCGTGAGGTCATCGTTTCCGTCTTCCTGCCGCTGGGACCGCTGGGTCAAGGCTCCTTCGCCATTATGCAGCTGGGCGCGGAAATGTTGCGCGTTTCGACAGCTATGCACTTCATCCCAGCCGCGCCCGTCGCTGGGCAGCTCTTCTACGTAGCGGGCATCATGGCTGCTTTCATCATGTGGGGTTTCGGCCTGGTCTGGCTGTTCTTCGCTCTCGCGTCCATCTCTCGCAGCAAGTTCCCCTTCAACCTTGGGTGGTGGGGGTTCACGTTTCCCCTGGGCGTTTATGCGGTGGCGACGACGACGTTTGCGAAGGAGCTTCCTTCTGGCTTCTTCAAGATTCTTGGAACTATCTTCTCGCTCGTCGTGGTAATCTTGTGGATGGTGGTGAGCGCCGGGACTATACACCGGGCATTTACGGGACGACTTGTGTTTGCGCCTTGCATCAAGGACTGGGAGAAGAGCAACAGCGGCCCCAAGGGGGACAACAATGCTGTTTGAGTGGGCAAGGTAGTTTCTGCAGAAATATAAAGCGTACCGGCGTGGCTTACTGCCTCTGTGCCTCTTCGTAATCCCATCAGCCTGCGAGTTACATTATTTGCTGTATACAGACGTCTCCCAGCGCTGAAGGTGGTCACAACGAAAAAAACAGTAGCACTCGGCCGTCAGCCCAGTCGAATTGTCCTATGGACATGACTTCGTATGACCCTCCCATCACGGCCTATTCCGCGTCCATGTTTGTGGCGAACTCACCTCATATCATCCTTGCTGGCTTATACAGGGGTCATGTGAAGGATATCTTCGCCACTGCCCCATTGGGCCAGCAGTTTCATTTGAGGTCGGACGCTGGCGTGGCCTAGCCTGGATATAGGACTGGGGAGTGCCTCGCGGGACGATGGTTGAATCTTCTCCGCAGGTCATTGTCCTGAATGTTTGCCGGTGCAAGCTCCGCATGTCTGGTGCTGAACGCGGGTTCCACCACGCTGTCCTTAGCGAGGCGGCTTGGAGCTTATTAAAAGAGTACGGGTATTCCAGGACAAGTACCTTTCGGGACATGGCAGGCATCATGCATGGCATCAGAATGATAGATAGCGATGAAAAAGCGAGGCCTCTGTGCGCGTAGGTGTCGTCTGCCAAGTATACCGTGGAAGAGAGGCTTCACCATTCAATCAACCTACAACTTAGACTGGCTGGGCCGGAGCGGGGAGAGATGCTTACAGGGCCTTCTAGCGGTGGAGCCCCAGCCGTGGGGCATGTGACAGCAGCTGGAGCCCAGGCTCCCACCTCGCTCGCTCTGGACGTCCCAAGAGTCGGACGGATTCCAGGAGGCGCCCGGGCCTCGCTGAGCATCCCAACGATTCAACACCGCTCCCAACTCTGATCCTGTTTCCCTCCCCCCCTCCTCTCCGACGCCCACACAGCGCCAGCCAAAGGGCAGCGATATCGCACCTTCGAACCGCACGCCGTCACATCACCGAGCCGAACCGCGACCATGAAGTTGCACTACATTGGCGTAAGGCGGCCCGCCTCCCTCACCGTCCCGCGAACCCCCCCGCTGCGGCGAGAGTGTCGTCACTGACGCAGGAGTCGGCTCGCACAGATCATCCGCAACGAGGGCAAGCCCGCGCACGAGATCTGCGCCGAGAAGGAGCTGAGCGCCTACTCGCGCTTCACCCGCAACAAGTTCGTCGCCCTCGCGCCCGCGCGCCCCCCCAAAGACAGCCCTCGCAGCCTGCTGACCGACGCGCCGCCGACCGCAGCTATGGCGAGTTCATGACCCTGTTCGCAAAGACCGTCGCCGAGCGCACGAAGCCCGGCCAACGGCAGGACGTCGAGGAGCAAGGTGCGATCCGATACTCTTGGGGGAGAACGTAGAGGGGGGAAGAGACACGAGGTTGCTCACGCCGTTTCAAGACTACACGTTCCACGCCTACGGCCGCACCGAGGGCGTCTGCGGCATCATCATCTCCGACCACCAATACCCGGCCCTCGTCGCCCACCAGCTCCTCAGCAAATGCGTCGACGAGTTCCTCGCCAAGAACCCGCGATCCTCGTGGGCCTCGGGCCAGCCTCAGATCGTCATGCCCGAGCTGAAAGACTACCTCGCCAAATACCAGGACCCCCAGCAGGCTGACAGCATCATGAAGATCCAGAAGGAGCTCGACGAAACCAAGATTGTCCTCCACAAGACCATCGAGAGCGTGCTGCAGCGGGGTGAGAAGATTGACGACCTTGTGGCCAAGAGCGACGGCCTGAGCTCCCAGAGCAAGATGTTCTACCGTTCGTTCTCCTGCCCCTCTTTCCTCTGCCACGGTGTCTGCGCCGTGGCATCGAAGCCGGCATCTACTGACCTCGAGACGCAGAGCAAGCCAAGAAGCAAAACTCGTGCTGTGTTTTGATGTAGTGGGCAGTCTTTGGTTTGGCGCTGGACCTGGTGTCGTTCCCGCACAAGAAGGAAATATCGGTTTTAGATTGGCTAATATGACGGCGCATTACACATGTACACACAAAGTATCGTCACCGTTCGTTTTTTGCATCCGTCGCTCGCTGTTGATAAGCTTCAGAGGGCGAGGGGAGTGGATATCGCAGGAGAGGACGCGGCTGGTCGGGTCAAACTCGCCCGGAGGAACATTCTTCTCGGGAGAACACTGCCTATACAGTAATGCTATTTACATGAAGCAGATGGTATCTAAAGAGTGCCCATGAACAAACTCGAACAACTCGTCTTTGCATTCTTGTTCCTTTCGCCAAGCTTACGTTCGGTATCGTGGCTCCGAGTCTAGCAGGCTGAACAAGTGACATATGAAAATCGTGGGGACGTGTCCTATCATCGCAGATCCAGATCTTGCGACGAAACGTTTAGAAGTCGTTGCTGCGTCCTGCGCTTGGCGAGTGGGAAGCTAACGTTTCAAGACAACTACCGCGGCCAGGCAGTACGCTTGTCTCGTGTGGGGGCTTCATGCTCTCTCGACGATCACACGTTCGCTTTTGCGGTGCATGGCTTTAGGTGAATCCGGGTCCTGCCTGGGATCAACCAGCCTTGGCGTCGAGCTCTTCGTCTCGTTAATTCGTTTATTCTCCAGCGCGTGCCTTTGCAGCGGGCCCAGCATCGCTCGCTGCTGACGCGACACGCTGATCTGTCTGGCAATTGACACCTCCACGGGATCCATCGGCGCTTCCTCCGGATCCTCCTCGGAGAGGCTGGCAACGCTGCTCTTTGCGAAAGGAGAATCAGGAAGGACACGCTCGCTGTCCCTCGGGATGCGCCCACGAGGCGAAGCCTCTGCGAGCGGTGGGTGTGCCGAGTTCCACGTCGACCGTGACACCTTGTGACCGTCGGGTGACTGGACGTGCAGCTGAATCTTCACCTCCTCGACAGCGGGAGGTGCTCTTTCCCCCGTCAAATGAGAGCCAGCCACCGGATGGGATGACTGACGGTGAAACTTGGATATCAGCTGCGGCCGTTCCGTTGGCGTTGAAGCTGTCGATGCTCCATCAAAGCCGCTGCCATGGCGCGTCGATACGGCAATACGTCTAGATGCCATCCGCCCTTGAGATGTTTCTGACTCGTCGAAACTGGACTTCAAGGGCGACGGCAGCATGGCGGGAGATGTGTTTGACCTCATGTGCGGGGAAAGCCGTTGGCCGACGCCCCTTTTCTGGGTCGACAACTGCATCGGTGATATTGTCGGGTCCCAGATCATGGGGACGCTTGGCGACGGCTTTCCCAGGTCAGGCTGCTGCATATTGGCATCCCCGGCCTTGATGGCTTTCAATCTGTCTTGCGTCGCCTGTCTTCGTGCCAGGAGAGAGGAAGCGCTCCGGTTCTGAAGGAGATGGCCGAACATGATGCTGTAACGCTCCATCGTAATGCTCGGGATTTCAACGTCCAAGAAATTCTCTCCGAGTCGAGACTGTGGAGGTGGCTGAGACGCGCCCATCGTATTTCCCCTTTTCCGACTGAGTCTTTCCTCACCGTCTTTGGCTGGCGGCATGGGCGAGATTGATTTCCGTGGGATCGAATTCGGGGCATTCGTCCGCAGGCCCATCATCGGGTCCGTTTGCGACCTGGTAATTGGCTTGTACCTTGGAGATGCGCTCTTTGCTTCTGAGGAACCGTCCTGGACCGAGCGAGGCCCTACCGCGCTTGACATTGTTCGAGAAAGGCCGTTCGCCGAGCCAGCGCTCAGCGGTTGGCCTTCCTGCGTCGCCTCAGGACCTTTTACCCTCTTGGATTTCGACCGCCCAAAGATTCCCCATTTCCGAGGCTTGGACTTTGATGCTTCCTCGTTGCTGGAGCCCTGAGAATCAGCCGCGCCCGCCGTCACCGTGGTCATAAACTGGGGTCGCCAGGCTGTCATGTTGTCGTCGGGGGGGTGCGATGGGCTCCCCAAGGCCATGCCAATTGCAATGATTCCTGTCTCCGGGCCCTCGTCTGTCGAATATCTCGACGCCGTGGCTTTATTCGAAGGCACCTCCAAATTAGACGGGCTCAGCTCCGACGAAGACGAAGCGGCGCGAATGGGTTTGTGATAAGACCGAAAGCTCCTTGTTGGTTCAACCTTGGCCACCGAGGGTAGTCTCCGGGGTATTACTCTCGGATCTGGGCTCAGGAGTCCAGTGGTGCTGTCGAACCTCGCGGCAGGGTCGGCACGTTGACCCCCGGCTGCTGGTGAGGCAGGTTCCGAGCGCAACGACATGGGACTCGTTGATGTGTTATATCGAGCCTCGGCGGCAGCACCCATGGTGCAAGGGGACCGAGCGATGGTCGAGGGAATTCTCGAAGCGCAGCTGGTGTCTGTGCTGTCCCTCCTTCGGAGGGCATGGAGGGCATCATGTGTTACAAATACTGGCTCACCATAGATACCAGCACAGGGGACTAGGCGTATGGTGGCAGTTGTCCGCGTGCGCCCCTCCTCCGCCAGACCCGCCGGCGGGTAAGGTAGTAGTAGTACGAGTATGTCACCAAGTTCGGATGCCTTCTCACCCGTGGGGGCGGAGGCAGTCCGCTCAGGGCGGAGGATGCTGCCCAAGAGCCTCCGCTGGCGCTACTCGTGCGTGCGGTACCGCAGATACGTCGAAATTACTAGGGATGGAGAGAGGGCCGCCGTGTAACCAGCAACTCTTCTAGCCGCTCTGTTTCGGGTGTATGAAGGGACCGATCCGGACAGTAGCTCGCGCGGGCGTGGCCGAGTGCTCGTATGGTGCAGAAAGGGGTCAGCCATGGGAGATCCAGCCCACGTCGGGCCGGGCACGAGTAGTGCACCCCAGTCTCAGATCCCATTTCAAGGCCGAGCGGGGCAAGCCTGCTTGCCTGCTATTAGCAGCACTTGCAAAGCTTCCGCTTAGGTAGGTATGAGGGGGCGCCGAGGTCAATGCCATGCCTGGCTGGATTTGCGTTGCCTGTCTTGCCCCAGGCAATCCGTGGTGCCCGATGCTTGGTAGCCGCGCCCGCCACGACTCACCAGCTGGGGGGCACCCGGGAGGACTCGACCAGCGCTGTTTGGTTGCGGGTTTGAGGTTGATGGGACGGACAGCCCGAAGTTGGGATCTGATCCCCAACGCAGGCGCCGGAGACCCTGGTTCAAGGGGGCTTGCGTGGGCCTCGAGGTTTCGGAAACCTTGGCTGGGCCGAGTGGCGTACGAGTAAGCTCGCCATGGATGGCTCCTCGAGTCTGCTTCTGACAAACAGGCTTGCCATAGAAACCAGCTTACTGTATTTCATGCGCCTCGTGGGTTTGCTGGAGAGGACGTTGTCGGCCGTGGCTTTTGCTTCTGGCGGGATGCAGGCTGGGCAACCAAACCCGGCACGCGCGACATTCGAGAAGGCGTGGAAGAAGCCTAGGCCCAGAGCCCCTGGAGGCTGACACCCAGCCAATGATAGGTACGTGGAGATCGCCAAATGCCGTTGCCGGATAACGTGGTGGCAACCTCCCAGGTATTACCCAACTTTAGGCTCCTGTTGCTATTACAGGTCACTAACAGCAGAGGGCGCCGCCTCTGTGCGGGTGGCTGCCAGAGCGCTGTTGGACCCCTGCGGTCCAACCGACCTTTTGATGGTCGCGGCCCCTGGAGCGCTGCTTGCTGAGCTGGTTCGAGTCATTTGAAACGAGCACATCTTCGACAATCGGTCTGAAAGGACGAAGCCACTGTGTCTCAGCCGCTCTGCCGCGCCAGACGAGGACCGCTGATCGTGGGAGCGGCAGGGTTGAGACCTCCCGCCTCGGGCTAGAGAGTTTCGGGCTCCCAACTTGGATGCGTTTCGAAGGGTCACCTCACGACTACGAAGACGGGTTTGACGGGGCCCTGTATTTCTACGAGGAGCGATGTGTCCTGGGGCTGACCACTCGCCATGGACTCAATTTGTCTTGGCCGCATGCTTCTTGGGCCGGGCCGAAACGAAGCTACCCACCGCGTCAAGCGTACGACGGCTCCTCTAATGGAGGACGAGCAGCTGGTTCTGCAGTTTCATGATAGCTCCATCGCCATATCGGGAATACTACCTTGGTCGAGGGCAACGCAGCAGGGTGCCTTAAATTTCGTCAAAAGGCACGGTCCAGCCCGAGGGCGGCCAACCGATGCGACGTTCAGAGCTCTGTCTGTGCATAGGCCCCATCTCAACCGCAACTGTGAGTCGAGGGAGTCGTCGATGCCCGTATCACCATGAAAGCGCGCGGTGCCGTGCCTGCATGGGAAGCATTTGCGGGGCGCGCCCCCAGGCCTCAGTATTTGCGCCGAAAGCTGCGAGCGCTTTGTATGCTGCGATGGAGGCGCCGTCACTGTCTGGCCGGTGTCTTGCGCAGACATCCAGAACATGGTTGTTCATGGACGAAAGATACGCCTGGCTCGGCCCTCAGACCATGGATCATACGGTATGGATGCCACGAAATACGAGTAACAAAGAGCGCACTGAGACATGGCGATGGCCTGCCAGGAGCCTGAGCATCGGTTGATGGGCGTTCTTGAAAACGAGGTGCCTTCCTGTTAACTTACCAAGGAAAGCACCTCAGCCTTGGGAACCTTGGAAGTTTCCAAGGCCAGCCGCTCCTCGGGCATCCGCCTAAGGTACCTACCTACCTAGCTACGGTACCTAATAAGGCATACCTAGCTACCTACTGCAGCGCGCCTCCTCCACCTTGACAGATTGCATCGCAATTAAACCAGTGGCTCAGCCCGGTTCATTTAAACTCGCAGCCTATGCGGAGCGTCGCAGTCCACGGAACTGCTTGCGCCAGGCAGCTGTCGCTCCAGGCTGAAGAATAAAGGTACCTGGGCATGGGCTGCAGCGTGCATCGGCCCGGTGTCGTCATCGCTGAGGCAGAGCATTCCCGGCTCGGGAGCGCTAAATTCAGCAGCAAAGAATAGCCTGAGCTGAGCTCCGAGCTCCGCCGTCAGCGGCTGCCTTGAGCAGTGATGTAGTGCTGCGAACGGCCGGTCATGGTGGGGTCAAAGTACCCCTCCTTTGAAAAACTGCGGCGGGGAACCTCTGCGCCGGCCAATGGTCGGGTTCGGCGTTGACGGGACATCCATCCATAACAAATTCAAAGTCCTCCATGCAGAGGGGCACGGGCGCGCTCGACCGATTTCGACAACGTAAACCCACAAACCCTCGAGCTCCCAAACCCTCCGCCGCCGTTCGAGTATCACGAGCTCAGCTGCGACGTCGTCCCTTACGACCCCGGACCGCCTACATCCTCTGCTATTCCTCGAGCTTGAGCTGCCCCTCACCGCCCTCCCAAGCACGCAACCATGTCGTGGCAAGGTGAGTCCACCGCCATCCAGTCAACCCCTCCCCGAGGACGCGGCGTGGGAGCCTTCGCTGACGCTTCTCGCCCGCAGCTTACGTCGACACCAGGTAAAAGCCCTCTCGATTCCGTTCGCCGGCGCCGTACTTGCGTTTCGGGGGCGTAGGCAGTACTGACATGGCAATACAGCCTGGTTGGCACCGGCCATCTGGACAAGGGTGCCATTATCAGCGCAGCCGGCGACAGCGTCTGGGCCAGCTCGGCCGACTTTCAGGTACCTAGCACGCAGTCGACCCCGAAGCCGTGGCGATGCGGCGGAAGCTAATGGAGAGCGATATTAGCTCAAGCCCGAGGAGATGAAGGCCATTTCCGCCATCGTTAGCGGCGACACGGCTGCCAAGGACAAGGCCTTCGCCGACGGCCTCTACATCGCGGGCAACCGATACGTTATGGCCCGGGCTGAGGATCGGAGTATCTACGCGCGATCGGTACGTAGCATTGCACCCGCGTCGAGTGTTCGACCGAATCCATGCTAATACGCCGTTTGATGTCAACAGGGTCGACTGGGAGTCGCTGTCGCCAAGACCAAGCAGGCCATCATCGTCGGCCACCACGGCGAGGCTGGTGTCGCCGGCAACGCCTCCTCTACCGTCGAGGCCCTGGCCGACTACCTGATCAAGCAGGGCTATTAGATGGGCATAGGGTGTAAGATGCATTGATGGAAGCATTTTCGAAATATGTGGCAGATATTGTCGCGCGTATGCGCAGCTGGCGCAGTCAACACTCCCGCCAGAAATAAGATAGCTGGTCGGTGAAGCATTGGTGTGGAGATTTGGACCTTAAATGTCTTTGCCGAGGAATCGAAATCTACTCTTAGGCCCCCGATCGACCATCCAACGTCGTCACCGTCGAGATGTTCTCCGTGTAGACAATGCGGGTTCCATTAGGCTCAACGCTATCCGTATGATCTCATCATGGTAAATCGAGTCCGCATCCTATGCTTCTTAGACCTGATTTGGCCCTTCCAGAGCCAAGTTCCTGCCAAGGTGGGTGGTGCCTGTGTAGGATTTTCCAATAGACATGCCGTCCAATAACCTACGACGCCCTCGCTTGCGCCGCCACCGCAGCTTGACTGCTCAAGTCATGTATTCTCGCGGTGGCATCATCTTGCGATGTTCTGTCCGCAGCTTGGGGGCGGTCTTGCAAGACGACTCTGAACTGCGCGACTCGTCATGCCCTTTCGGTGTACGTGTTCATACGGGCAACTCGGCGTTTCTGCGTCCAAGCCCGATCCTGTCCACGAGCATGCCGATGTATGGCCCCACGACTGGGATACCCCGCGCAAAGCCGGCTATGGTCCCCAAGAAGTCGCCAAACAGGACGAAGATGCCGTATAGCTCGACGAAGAAGCCGATAAACGTCCACCTCATGAGGATGAGCGCCAGGCCTGCGAAGAAGGCTGCTGTGCCTTTGGCTTTTTGCTTCCGCGCGAAGAAGAGGAGCGTTTTTTGCGGTCCGATGATGATCGTAAGGCCGATGAGGAAGAGGATCTGGTGCGCGTTCGCAGTTAGTCGTGGACGGTTCTTCGCTCCGATGTCAGGGGTCGCGAGACGGGGGCTCGTACGTTTCCCATCGCAAGCCTGCATGCGTCAACAATCATGAACCCATTTTCTTTGAAAGCAGTGCGACACTTACATGGCGCGATCAAAGAAGAGCATCACTCCTCCGATGAGGAACAAGCCTCCTGTGGAAGGGGCAAACCCATCAGCATCTCATGACGCAATGCGCCGAAGCTCGTACAACACGCATACCTACCGCCAGAGCAGAAAACTACCCCAATCTCTGTCGAGCATGTTAGCTTCCGTCGTATCAATCGAGAAAATGCTCTTCGCGGCCTCGCGACGGGACTTGCGCCGGCTCGGGGGCGAGAGACACGTACTCTGGGTGTCGGAGAGCCACATCGACATCTTTGCGGCGTTTGTGGATGTTGTTCCCCTGTAAGGTTTCGACGTGTGGCAGCTCGCCTGATAGGTGCGGCGAAGTCTTCTCAGAGGGGCTTTAAGACGAGAAGATGCGACAAGGCGGCTGGGATTTCGAAGCTGTTCGTCGACGAGGACACCTTGGCATCCTAAGTCTTGATTTCTACGGGCGAGGAATTCCCCAAGGGGCTCGCGTTTTAGGCCTAGTGCCAGCGCCGCTCTTAAGAGCCAGCGGTCAGGTGATCGCTCGAACTGATGCATGGCCATATGCAATGATAACCTTGCCGTGCAATGTTCGCATCGCTCTGTCCGAAAATTGGCTGATGAGATTCAAATCAAGGAAACGAAACTTTGTGGACGATACTCTGGTAATTTTGTGGCGAGAGCGTAGTCTTGCTTGTCTGACCATCCTTGGCACAATCAGGGTTGTGTGAATACAAATGGCGAAGAGAGGACGGCCGACAGGGCAAGGTCGTCACAATTCTTGTTCCAGCGAATGTCAAGCTAAAAGCTGGCTATTCAGTGTTACTGCTTAGGTTTATGAGTGCTGCGTTGCGCCGCAGTGGCAGTGTACGTTCTCCCAAGTCCGGATATGTTGCTGGATTTTTGCTGGCGGAGCTGTCTCCCTCCAGCGACCCTTTCCAAAGTTGTGAAACACGAGGGCGCAGGAGATCGAGCACTCTCCAATATCCTTCCGTCCACTCCTCCGGCAGCTTTGAACTCCCCTTGAAGTGCCTGGAAGCTTCATACTCGTAGGTGTCCAAGGGAGCTATGCGAAAGAGTAAAAGCAGCGTCAGCCCCGAGTGCTGCAGGGGAGTGTGGACAGGGGAGAGCGCGCCCCACCGCGCTTTTGTGCGTCCCAAAGCTGGAGCGGAAATGCTGAATTTTTGCAGCTTCTTCCTTCATCCGACATCCTGCAACCTGCTTCTCGATCCATGTTGTGTGTCGTCACGCCTGTGCGCATTTCTAGAGCACCGGCCGACACGCACCGACATGATCACGCCCGTTCATATGCTGTGGAAATAGTGCCTCTCACTGCAAGTGCAGCGCCTTCACTCCGGGCTGAGAGCCAACCTCAACATGGGGAACTCCGCTGCGAAGAAGCCTCGGTGCTTGCTTGAGGCGATTAATCAGGTCGCTGCTATACTATGCTCGTACAATCTACTCTACATGCCTCGACAGCCAAGCACTTCGCTTTGGCAACTGAGATGCGTCCTCCATACCTTCTCGGTACCCGTCGACCTGGCAGAGAACAAACCATCCAGATCACGATTAAGCCGGAGCGTCAACTGCCATCCCTCGGCCGAAAGGCTTAGGGTGCATAGTCGGGGCTTGACTTTGTTGGTCGGACAGTCCTCCGGCATCATGTGTCTTTTCGTAATCAGTTGCTGTGTCGGCATGTGAACCCGATGCTCCTCCCGCGGCCTGCTGCTGCTGTGCATGTGTCCTGCCGTTCACTTCAAGACGGTGTGCGCGCCGCGTGCCTCGAGAAATAGCTCCGCAGACGTCTGCGGCAGCGTCCGTATCAAACCGAATATCTCCTTGTTGTGATAGCGCATCCTGGTCTTGGGATCCAGGTACGGCGCAGGGAGGCCGGTGACATCGCAGTAGTGCTTCGAGTGCGCCAGCGAAGGAGCCGACTCGATGTTGGTGTACGTCGCGCTCGGGGCCGTGACCGCGCTTCCGGGAGGCTTCAGGCTCTTCTCCAGCACGAGCTTTGACAGGCTGCGCGACGCCTGGGCTAGGTTCGGGGGCGGGTTGGCGTCGTTGGAGCTCATGGCAGGCGTCGAGGTGCCGCTGGTCGAGAGGCCGTCGTCGGCCGGCGTCGCGCCGCCGCTGTTGTCCTGGGGAGTCGCCAGCGCGGACGCTTCTCTCCTGGACGCATCGCCCATAATGGCTTTGAGGTTCTTGTTGCGGCGCTGGTTTGGCCGCCAGTTGGCGTTGCGGAAGTTCTTGTGGATGGCATGGATGTCGAGCTGCTCGATGAGTTGCTGGTGCGCAATCTGCGCTTCTGTCGGGGCCGCCATGCTCCCAAAATGTGCTCTGATGTAGGACAAAAACGGTGAAGGGGATTGTGGTTCGTGTCGCGGCAGAGGGCAAACGATGGCTCGAGGTTGTATGCGCGGGTGAAAGCCAGCAAAGTAACGAGCGGGTGATGGGCGATGGCGGTTCCGCCGCGCCTCACCGTGCCACAGCGCTACTACCACTGTCCGACAATGACCATGTCGAAGGTGGCGCGCCACGGATCCGACATCAAACAGCGGAGAATCAACGGCCACCTCTGCTTCGCATCCGCGCATAGCAGGGCTCAACATGGTAAAGCTCTGCCGAATAATTCTACCCGGTTGTCGGTCATATTTGGCTAACCGTTGAGCAGGAGAGCCCGCACGAGCATCAGCAGAATCTCCTGCTGGGCCGCATCATCACCAACGTGGTACGGCGTGACCCGCGCAAAGCCGTGTGCGCGCCCCAGGCTCAGCTAACTGTACGCAGGAGAAGCTGAATGAAGCTGTCGCGGTCATGAACAAGAGCCTTCAGGTGGGTATTCTACATCGCTCGGTGCGCTCAGTCATCTGACGCTGTGTTGAATGAAGGACATCAACATCCAAAACATGAATGTCGAGCTGGTCGCCCAAATGTTCAAGAACTACCAATCCAACGTCCTCTTTCACCTCGAAGGTATGCTCTACCGAATCTTGACCATCTCGTTTTTAAACTAACAGATTCCAAATTAGCGACCGGTAATTTGAAGCCACCATCATAGAGCTGTGCTATCACGGGTGGTTTGGTGTCTCAAGGCGATTACTGGGGAAAGCGTCGGGAGAAGGCCATGAGAGAGATGCTCAACGGGGATAGAATTTGACTAGCTTGTCAATCACGAAGCACCAATATGAATGACTATGATCACGCAACTTTTCAACTGTACACCACATAGCCGTGCTTCGTTACCTAAGGTAGCCATCGCCACTGCAGACGCGTGCCAACTCGCATCGTGCAGTTGACGCGGTTCAATGAGCTGCGCTGGCGTTAGCGGCGCGGAGTACAGTACCTGAGCAAGGTGCCTGTACCCTTAGACCCACCACTTGGTGGTGGTCTCCCGTCATCAGCCTCGCAGCCTCGCATTGGCGGCTGTTCTTCGCCCGTAGAAGCTCGACACCCGCGAACGCGCCGCCAATTCCAAACTCTGTATTGACTGGCCCCTGCCCGATCACCGTACACAGACACGCCCGCGCCCCCTTCTGAGCTGGGTCTCAACATGAGCGCCTGATCCCTCTCGCGACATCTCCAACTCGCGACACCAGCCATGGCGCCCTCGGCTACCGACGTTGGGCCAAACCCGTTGGCGGCGGAGAAGACCTACCCGCCGGCCAAAATCTTCCCCGTCAAGGAGACGCGGTTCGAGAAATACATTGCTCCGAGCGATGATGGGCGCAAGAGGGCGCTCGAGCAGCACGATAGCGCTGCCATCGTGATTGACAATGGTAAGCGGTCACGGCGCAGAGTGCCTCCTTCGCAGCTGACGCCGTGCTCCAGGGTCGTCTTCTGTCCGAGCAGGATGGTCGTTCGAGTCGACGCCACGCTTCAGCATGCCACCGATCATGTCCAAGTACCGCGACCGAAAGCTGGGCAAGACCTTTTCCTTCGCCGGGTACGATTGCTACGCCGATACGACGGCCAAAGGGCACATCCGAAACGCCTTCGAAGCCGGCACCGGCATCGTCAGCAACTGGGACGTCACTGAGCATGTTCTGGACTACATCTTTCTCAAGCTCGGCATGAACAACGCGAACGGAGCTATCGATGCGCCGATCGTCATGACGGAAGCCGTCGCCAACTTGCCATACTCGCGCAAATGTAAGTACCCGCTGCAGCAGCTTGCCTCTCCCTGTGCCTCGGCTAACTCTGTGGCAAAGCAATGACTGAAATCATCTTTGAATGCTACGGCGCACCGTCTCTGGCATATGGCATCGACTCCCTCTTCTCCTACAGGCACAATCAGGGAAGCACGGGCCTGGTCGTCTCCTCGTCCTACACGTCGACTCACGTAATACCCGTCTACAACTCGAAGGCCATGCTCGCTCAAGCAATAAGACTGAATTGGGGAGGGTACCACGGCGCAGAGTATCTCCTCAAGCTGATCCGATTAAAATACCCTGCCTTTGCGGGCAAGCTCAACATCTCACAGGCGGAGCACATGATCAGGGATCACTGCTACGTGTCCAAAGACTACGACAACGAAATCCGCAGCTATCTCGACTGGACGGGCCTAGAGGATCGAGACGTCGTCATTCAGTACCCGTACACCGAGGAAGTCGTCGTGCAGAAGACGGAAGAGGAGCTCGCGCGGATAGCAGAGCGAAAGAAGGAGAGTGGCCGAAGATTGCAGGAGCAGGCTGCCAAGATGCGGCTGGAGAAGCTCATCAAGAAGGAGCAGGACCTGGAGTACTATAAAAACCTTCAAAGTCGGCTCGTCGACGAGACCAAGAAGGAGACGCGGCGCCAGCTCGATAGCCACGACATCAAGGACGAGGCCCAGCTGGAAAAGATTATCAAGGAGCTGGAGAAGTCGATCAAGAAAGCCCGCACGAAGGATGTGGGCGGCGACCCGGAGGAGGAACAGGAGCAGCCCGACTTTAGCCTCCTGGAGATCCCGGACGACCAGTTGGACGAGGCTCAGCTGAAGCAGAAGCGGCTGCAGCGGCTGATGAAGTCTAACCACGAAGCTCGGGCCCGAGCCAAGGCGGAAAAGGAGGCGGAAAAGGCTCGCATCGCCGAGGAGGAGCGTCTGGACAACGAGCGCCGGGATAACGACCTCGAGGGCTGGCTGCAAGACAAGCGACAGGCCCGCTTGAAGACGCTCCAGAAGATCAAGGAGCGCGACCGCCTCAAGGCGGACCTGGGCAACCGCAAGTCGCTCGCCTCGCAGATCCGCATGAAGAGCATCGCCAACCTCGCCTCGGACACGCCGACCAAGAAGCGCCGGCGGGGTGGCGACGATGACAACTTCGGCGCCAACGACGACGACTGGGGCGTCTACCGACAGATTGCCGTCGGCGAGAACAGCGACGACGAGCAGGAGGAGGAGGACCTCGCGTCCAACCTCAAGCAGCTCGAGCAGGACCTGCTCAAGTACGACGCCGAGTTTGACTACGAGCAGACACAGGAGGCCCAGTCGGACTGGTCCAAGTCGCTGCTGCACGCCTTCACCCGCGGGCCGCGCCCCTTCAACCCAGCTTCGCAGGCCGAGCTCAACCAGATCCACCTCAACGTCGAGCGCATCCGCGTGCCCGAGATCGTCTTCCGCCCGTCCATCGCCGGCGTCGACCAGGCCGGCATTGTCGAGATCGCCGGCGACGTGCTCAACCAGCGGCTGGCCGGCATGCCCAACCGCGACGACTTCCTCCGCGACATCTTCCTCACCGGCGGCAACACCCTGTTCGCCAACTTCGACGACCGCGTCCGCGACGGCCTGCGCGCGCTGCTGCCCGCCGACGCGCCCCTCGTCGTCCGTCGCGCCGGCGACGCGTGCCTCGACGCGTGGAAGGGCGCCGCAGGCTGGGCGGGCTCGGCGGCGTGGAAGCAGGCCAGGATCTCCAAGGAGGAGTACCAGGAGAAGGGTCCGGATTATATCAAGGCAAGCAAACCCGCCATCATCTCTCTCTCCCCTCTAGCATACGCCGGCTTGGGTAACTTTACGCTAACACGCGCTCTCTTTAGGAACACGACATGGGTAATTCGTATGCATGATTTAGCTGGGAACCGGGGAGTCCGTGGGGAAAATGTCCTTTGTTCATGTACTCGTATGGGTAACCGGTAGTATCGCACTTTTGACGCACTGTTCTTTCGTGCCAAATATAAACATTCTTTACGCCCTTCCCAGCTCTGGTGTTGGAGGATCTCGTCACATGCAGGTCGGCAGATGCAGTCGGGGTCCCCAAGGCTCAATTCAGCTCCAGATATACTCTTTGATAAGACACCACATCCTCTACATGTGTCGTCAGCACGTCCAAACCCACTTCACCATGGGAGATTATGTCGGACGTCAAGCGCTATTCACCCCAGCCCCGGTGCTCGTCAGCCTGCCAAGGGACTTCACCACGCATAAAGATACAGCAGAACCGGAACGCCGCAGTAATCACCTCGAAAGGCAGTCCTGGGAAATCAAAAGCTCCTTCAACGCCGCTCAAATCAGAACCAGGGGTTCACAGTCGGACCGTCCTACATCGGGGCGGCCCCTGGCTCCGTCTTGAGCTGCCTGTTGATCTCCTCGGCTGTCCGCGTGTCTTCCTCGCCACGGTTGGCGTACGGCGACTGGCTCTCTGCCATCTGCTCCTGGGCGGCGAGCCCCGCGACAGCTTGGGCTACGGCTTCGAGTGGCGTCCCGGCACCAGGGTTGCTGGGAGATTGCTCCGGGCCGCTGGCTGACGGCTGCTGCTGCTGCGGCGGCGGAGCCGTCGGCTGGGAGAGGTTGATGTTTGGCGGCGGCTGAGGGAACTCGCCCTGGACGTCCAGCAGCCTCGACTGCAGATGGATGACGTACTCCCTGAGCGCGTAGTTTTCCGACTGCATGGCCTTGAACGTCTGCTCCATGTCGTTGTACTCGCGCACCTGCTGCTCCAGCTTCTTAATGTAGCCTTCTTTGCGCTGGCGGAATGCTCTCTGCGACGGCACTGGTTAACCCATGCTTCTCGCGGACGGAAGAAGCTCCACCGACGTCTCTTACCTGTGCTGCTCGGTTTTGCGCGGCGCGCTTGGACTGGGAGAGCTCCCGTTTCGCTTTCCGGCCGTCGGCGGAACCGTCCATGTCCATTTCCATGGGCGCAGGTGCCGGCGCGGGAGCTATGGATGTGCTTGGCGGCGGAGCCGGGGCCGCGCCGGGGCTGTGGCCGGAAGGGGGGGCCATGGGCATCATGTTCGGGGTTGGTGCGCCGCGGCTGGGAGGGCCGCGGAGGTCTGGATGGATGTGCGCCTCGGCCTCGGTCTTGGTGGCTATGGCGCGAGCGGCGTCGTGTGAAGCGGCGGCGAGGTGCTCGTATCCATTCGCGGGACGCGACGAAGGCGAGTGAGACGAAGCCGCCCTCGTGTCGCGCGAATCCGGGGCGGACGAGGGCTCGGCGTCGTGGTTCTGCAAGAGCTCAAGCTGTGCGCGCAAGTGCTGCTCTGTTTCAAGAGGCAAAGGGTGTCAGCGACTGCCTATTTGGGGTCCCGGAGACGCGACAGCGATGGGGCCATGCGGCGGGAGGTGAGATGGCAGCGGTCGCGGCAACAGGCGTACACGAGGCCCTGCGTCGGACGCTGGGCGGACGGGTCTCTCACTCAGAGCGCGCGCCGCAGATAGTAAGCGGCGTCGAGGGGTGTAAATGAAGCCGTGGGCGATGCGCACTTGCAACGGCACCGGCAGCGGCGGGGGATGGCTAGGAGCGCAGGGCACGGCGACGCAGCGTGCGACTGGCAGACTCGCATCGCATGCTCACTGCAGTCCCAGAGACAAAGGGAAGACAAGACGGATCGGATCGACTGACCTTGGTTGCTGGCGCCCGTTGTCTGCTGCATTGCTCGGGATTTCTGACTCAGCATCGAGGATGCGGAACGAGGATGACTACGCAAGAATCGAGGCTGCTGACGTGAAGAAATGGAGGGACAGACGAACGCGGGCGGCCCGGGGTGGACACTTGTTTGCGACTCGCCTGCGTAGGTGGGGCGTCGGCTGGCGGGGCGCAGGTGCGTAGGTGCGCGTCGGAGCTCGGAATGGCGATTATGTAATAACGGCCGAGGACGACGCCACCAACAACGGATTGCACGACTGTTTGTTTGGCACGCACCGCGAAGCAGTGCAGCAACAGGGAAGCTTGCTTGCCTTTCCTGCTTGCTTGCTGGCGACGGGTGTGTGGAATGTCGAGTCGAGTCTTCTTCGAGTCTCTCGAGTCGAGCGGCTGGCTGGATGGCTGGCTCCGTGGACTGTGTCCGTCCGTCCCCTCTGGAACCACCCGAGACAGGCAGCTGGAGAGCAAAGCAGGCACCGACCGGCAGCTGTTCTTTTCCTCTTGCGTCAAACCCTGGTCGCCAAACGCGATGGGATGAAGACGGCCGGAAATTGGCTGGCAGCTTGCGTCCGACGAGCACGTACAAAAAGACCGCGCATTTCTGCTGCTAGGTACTCCGTTCTATCCCATGTCCGACCGAGAGGGCGAAGATGGGTTTGTCAGCATCACGAAGCTTCAAGTTTGAGGCTGACGGGCAGCAAACAGGGGCCCTCGGAGGAATGAGCGGGGCCTCAGCTTGCACCTTGCTTCGGAAACGTGAGGTCGAGAGAGTTTTCCGAGCAGGAGCGCATCTTCGCACTTTAATCCGGGACAGAGAACAGCACTTCAAGCGTCCGACTCAGTCTTCATGCTGCCTAAGTTGACGCGGACAGCACTTGTGAGCGCAGGTGGAAGACACCATCTGGAAGACCTTCGCCTTGGCCCACCCTTGGTGCGCTGCAGCACGTTCCCCGTCGTCAACCCCGGCGCATGCGGCGTTATCATAGCAAAACGCATGCCCCATGACTGCTTGTCAACACTCAAGCATGCTGCTCACCGACAGCCGACAGCCGTTGATGACTCTAAGCTTTGTGCATGCGTTATCATCTTATACTCCCTATTCCGTACACCGCCCAAACACGTACTCGTAGTACATCCTCCTGTGCCGGTTCGCTTGCTGGGCCCCGGACTTGTGCGTCGTACGCATATCATCTGACGGAGGCGGTGACAAATTTAATCCATGTTTACCTGCACCGGCCGTGCGGTGTTGCGAACACTTCGGTGGTGACTTACAGGTCCATGAATTCTACGTAGTAATGAAGCAGCTGCGCAAGCGCGGGAACTTGGGGCCTATGCCGAGCAGTTGACATGGTTGTCGTCGTCGCGATCTCCAACAAGGGCGATGTATAAACGAACCGTCATCCAGCCTTTGTCCCCTTTGGATCGCCGCTGAGTGGCGCTGGACGGGTTCCCCTGGTCCGTCAATGGGGGTTACCGCTATATGATAAAAATCGCACTGGCAAAATTTATCAAAGGAAGCCACCTCGTGGCCACTTTGAATCGAATAACACGGCTGTCCAGGGTAGCAGGCCAAGTAGTTTGTTGTCGTATTCGAAGAGCTGGTAAATGGGCAGCCAATGAACGGCATGTGGGGTAGCCGCTCCGAGCTCATGCATCAAGAAAGCCCCAATCTTAACCTTCGCTTCTCCAAACCAGGCCCGACAAAACATCGCATGATGTCCCGTCTACTCCCGCGGCCCCATCGTCCACCTCTATTCACGACCTTACGACTCATCCAATCGCCCAGGCGGCACATGTCCGTCATGCAGCCACGCTTCTCCCCCGGCACCGACGAGGCGACTGCCACGCCGGCCTTGACACCACTGCTCTCAACATCAGGCGGCCGTTGGACGCTGGCGTCCGATGGCCAGGCCCTCGAACGGAGCTTCAAGTTCAAGACTTTTGCAAAGACTTGGGTAACTCATCTCACCTTGCTTGTTACAGACGAGAAAGTTCTCACGCACCAAGCAGGACTTTATGACCGCCGTGTCTTTACAGTGCAAAGTGAAGAACCACCACCCAGAATGGTCAAACGTACGCCTCCCAATTGTTCATTTCCATTTGGTTAGCCGGCATCTGCCCAGACTGACGCTCACCAGGTATACAACACCACCTTCGTCCGCTGGACGACCCATAACCCGCAGGGTCTGTCCGCCAAGGACATTAGCATGGCAGCCGCCTGTGATGCCATAGCCAAGGACTTTGGAGAGTTGGACCCCGAGCCGGCGAGCTGCACGATGAGGAACCTCGCTGACGAGGTGGCGACGACTGCGGGAGACTGCTGCACGCCGAAAAAGTGAATTGGATGGCGTCGCATGCCCAAGAGCGATGGCGTCTGCCCATTGGACGCCTTCGCATACTCATGAATGCTCCTCTTCCTGACAGCGATAGCCCCTCAACTTCGCTCCCAACCATTCAGATATCAAGCATCGATAACGAGCGAACTGAGTTGTATTATAAGTAATTGTCTAAGCCTCTTCCAGGCGCGTCGCAGCGTATATACAGAAAGGTTAAGCGTCAAGACTCAGTGTGCACTTCCCAAACGCCATGCGAATGTCAACAAGCCCTCTTGAGCCGGCATGACTGTCATAGTTGACCATTAATCTATATCTCTTGGGTGACCCTTTTCTAGGTCCCATCGTCCCCGGCTCGCCCCGTCGTCGCCTCGGGCTCGCGCGAGTCCGTAAGTCGCAGCAGCTCGCTCCTCTGCGCAAGTTTATTGCTGCTTCTTGGCCTCCCTGATGGCATGGAGCTTCTTCTCGCGTCTGCGCTTGTGCGCATCGGCGCCGGCCTCGGTGTCCAGGCAGTAGTCCCACCAGCGGAAGCTGGAGGCGTAGTTGCCAATGAACTTCTCGTGGTGCAGGTCGTGGTGGTCGGCACCGGCCCAGACGGGGAGGAAGTGGCGCAAGCTCCAGGGGAAGTCGTAGCCGCTGTGGGCGTCAATGGCCTGGAAGAGACGGAGGATGATCCACGTGTACATGGTGATGAGGTGGAAGTCGCCCGTGATCTTGAGCAGGAGGATGGGGGATCCCACGACACCGAGGCCCAGCAGCATGGTCTCGATGGGCGACGCGTACTCGGCGGCGAGGCCGAAGGGGGCCGAGTAGGTGTGGTGCATCTTGTGGATGGCCTTGTAGAGGGGTCCGTAGTGCAGGGTTCGGTGGAACCAGTAGTGCCAGGTATCCTCCATGATGAAGACGATGGCAATCTGGATGAACATCTTGAGCGGCGAGGGGAAGGGGACACCGTACTCCATGCCGAAGTAGGTGGCGATGGGGTGGAAGAACCAGATCTGAGGCAGCTCGGCGGTGAAGTGGCTGACGAGGACGATGGCGGCGCAATCCCACTGCTCCTTGAGGGTGGGCATCTTCTGGTTCTGGATCTTGTACTTGTGGAAGTAGGGGATCTTGTCCATGATCATGAACGGGATGCAGCGGCCGAAGTAGACGAGCTCGTGCAGGACGAAGCTCATGATGCCAGTCGCGAGCGTGTCGTTGCCCATGAAGAGGTACCAAGCCTACGCCATCCAGTTAGCCATTTGTATAATTTTTTTTTGTTGGGCGCGCGATCGCGCGATCGGGAGACGGCGGGAGACGAACGGCCCAGAGGCGCTCGAGGTAGTTGAGGTGAACATTGTACTTAGACACCTCCTCGAGCACGGTGAAGTAGTCATGAGTCTGGTTGCCCAGAGCCATTGCGGTCGCGTTGCTGCGGTTCGCGTTAGCAACAATCTGCGTGTCGCCACGATAAGGGGGCTCCTCGAGGGATACTCACACCATGTCCATGGCGGCAGCGGGTTGAGGGCTGCGACGAGGCGCGGATGGCAAAGTGAAGGACGCAGGAAGAACGACGACGAGAGGCCGACTGCGAGGAGAAGGGAAAGAAGAAGGAGAGAGGTGCTGCGGCGACTGGCAGCGAGAAGTCGAGGCGGATGGAGCAGTCGATTAGCGGACTTGCGGTGGGGGAGAGGGAGATTTTATCGGGCTGCATCCACGTCGGCCTTTTTTCGCCTCCGCCCAGTCAGGAGATGGGGAAAGCGTTCGGTCCGGGCGATGCCCTGCAGCATGATCTGTTAGCGCTGCGCGGCCCCTGGGCCCAAGCCTCTGCCGCGCTGCGAGATGCGCTGCCCGCTGGCCAGACGCTGCAGCGGCCGTCGACAGTGTGGGGCTCGCGCTGACCAGTGGGAGCGGCCATGGCTCCAGAATGAGCCCACCCGCCAAATCGGCTTCCCGGGGTTCCGGGTCTGCTACTGGGCGCTGCTGGGCCGGCCATCGACTGATCGCAGAGGCCACCACCGCACCAGGACCGCTGCTGTGGCTCCCATGCTGCGTGGGCTATGGCGCGCTGTCCTGTTCCCCTCCGCTGCCACAGGCGACGAACCCGAGTACGAGGATGGTGTGCATCTCGGGTCGCCGCGGCGTCGACCTAATAACCTAAGGTGCCCTATGATCTCATCGGCCGATTGTCTCGTGGGCTGCCAGGGAAATCGCAGCTTCTTCTGCCCGCGCAGGTCCTCCCCTCGGCCGCCTTCTCAAATAATTGGCGGCGGCACCTCTCCTCCAGTTCTCGCCCGCCTCCCCTCTTGTTGCTCTGCCTCTGCCTTCGTGCTGCCCGCGCGTCCTCGACCCAGCCAGCACCTTGCCTCCCCCCCCCCGAACCCGAACACGAGTCCTGCAACGGGCCTGGCCCCACGCCACCGTTAGATTATCTGCGACGCGCTTCGGCTGCTGCCATCCAACCTGTCCACCACGCCGGCTCCTTCAGCATCCGACTCTCCACGCGTGGTGTGATGAGCCCAGCTCGCCCAAGCTGCATGTTCCAATCTCGCCGTTGCGTGGCCCCCCCACAAATCCCGTCACTCGCACAGATCGATGCCGATTGAGGCTCTGGAACCTCGGCGCTAGCCCGGGCTCGAGGACGAGGACGGTCGCATCCCGCTCCCCCGCTAAGCTGTCATTAAACATCATACCATGTCTCTTGTTTCCGAGTAAGCAGTCATGCCGCGCCCATCCCCATCCCCCCTTACAAGCGGTGCCTCTCGGCTCGCTCCTTGCCGCCGCTGCTGACCCCGATTTTTCTTCCACAGCCAGGTGCGTCGCCTGGATGCCTACCTCGACCGCCTGCCGGTACTCTCCGAGGGCTCATCCGATGATGGTGCCTCCGACGTCGACGAGCACGGCTTTGCCGTTGCCGATGCCTTCACGGCCCCGCGATTAGACTACCTTCTCCGCATTGTGCAATCCCTGAGCACGACGTCGTCCTCCGGCCCGCTGCTCTCAGCACAACATGTTCGCGACCTCCTTGTCCAGTCTGGCATCCCCGCGGCGAAGCTCCGGCCAGAGGGCGACGGAGCCGCGAGGGCCACCTACACAGAGGCCAAGAGCGCATATGAAAACGAGATCGAGTGGTTGCTGGTCACCAAGGCTACCGTTCAAGTCTACGGCTTGATTCTGAATGCCCTTCTGGACCGCATTATTCCGCTGAGCGATGACATATGGTACTGGTCCGAGGTTCTTAATTCATATACCTACAGCAGTCTCTATGCTGTGCAGACGTCGCCTCTGCGATTCTGGGCCTGGTCGCAGGACGTGTACCTGACAAGCAAGTCGCGGATGCGTTCCATCTCCATGCGGCAGGCCCCAGCCGAGCTTGTCGACTCTACAGCCACAGGCTTGTCGCAGCAATGGAGACAGTTCTACGGAATTGTGCGTGACAGCATCCGAGAACGCTCCTTTGCCAACATCCAACGCAAAGTGCTCTCTCCGGTGGCCCTTTGCAGGTCCGAGGCACGACGAAAACAGGCGCAGCTGAGGAAGTTGAGAGACATCACGGCCAGCGGCCTCGGCGTGCTGATGGACGAGGGCCTCCAGCTTGGTCATGACGACGATAAGATCGAGGTGCATGACCACCAGGATCTCAAGGGTGTGGTTGAACGGAGTGTCGCCTTGATGGACGTGGTCCTCAGGGAGGTCTGCACCCTGGACGTGAGCACTGACGACTTTGAAGACAAAGTCTTTGCCGGCGTCGAGGAGGACCCTGAGCTGTCTGTACATCTAGAGGACAGCGTTACTCCAGATCGCCCTGCCGTCCTGGCCCGCCGTCTTCTGCGTATCATCGACAAGACCCTGCCGGAGCACTCCAACGCCATGGGCTCGCTGGCGCAAGCCAACGGACGGCCGCCCCGCATTGTTCGGTACTGGCTGCCCGCCGTCGTTGGCCTCCTATCCTCAACTACGATACTGCGGATCATGGTAAACCGCAAAGCCGACATCGTCAATTGGATCACGGACTTGGGCGCGACTGTCCGGGACTTTTGGCTCAACTGGGTCGTGCAGCCTATGCAAAAGGTGATAAAGACGATCCGCCACGACGAGACGAGCGAGATTGCCATCATGAGCAGAGACAGCCTCAAGGCCGATCGCGAGAGCCTGGAGCGCATGGTCGTCGAGTTTGCCGTGGATAAGCCGCAATTCGCCGTTGAGAGCGGATCAATCTCGGAGGATCAGATCGCCCAGATCCGGAGCAAGGTCGCCGAAGGAGATGTCACTCCCGTCCTGCGCGCGTACGAGAAGGACCTGAAGAGCCCCTTTGTCGGCGCCGTCCGCGGTGACCTCGTCCGGTCACTCCTCATCCAGGTTCAAAAAACCAAGGTCGACTTGGAGGTGGCCATGACTGGCATCGACTCGCTGCTCAAGAGCCAAGAGCTGGTCTTCGGCTTCGTCGGGCTTACACCAGGAGTCTTGGTTACGATTGGCGCCTTCCGGTACTTGCGCACCACGCTCGGCGGCCGCAGCGGGCAACGCCAGAGCAAGAAGGCCGGTCGAGCGATCCGCATCCTCCGCAACGTCGACCGCATATTGTCTGAGGCGCGGCCTACGGAGAGCAACGTCTTGTCCTACAAAGACCACGGTTTGTTGCTCTGCGAGGTGCACGTGCTGCGGAGCCTGGTGGTTAAGCTGATGCCTCGAGACGTTGGGAAGGAGTTCTTGGAGGACCTCGATGACTTGGCCAACATCAAAGGGATACAGGTCCAGGCGAAGGCTCTGGAACGGATCCGCTGGGCGTATGCGAGGTGGCTCAAATGAGCTTGGGCTCAAGGTGACTTTATCATGTACAAACGAGGCTCGCAAGGCTCGAACCCGCTCTGGGCCCCTTGTAGAACTCCAAACAAAAGATTACATACATAAAGGGGCATAGCCTGTGTTGCCACATCCTGCCCATTTGTCCACGGTCGTTCTATGAAATGACAACCGCCTATAGGGCCACATTACCTGCCTATCCGGGAGGAGACGGACACGCGGCACGGCAATAAGCCGTGTGCTGACCTCAACGGCCATCCTCCGAACCGACTCCTGTGGGTTGGCTTGCAGATGGATATCGTCAGACCGGTCGGGGTGCATGGCGGCATGTCACGGTACAAAAAGTGACCGAGGCTCGTAGTATTCAATTATCATATACAATGGTGCACTCTGCCATGAGCCCAGTCTCACCATGCCCGAATGACGCCTGATCTCCACGACATGGACTTGCAATCAATCAATGCAAGTTGATGAAATTTGTTCTGGAAAAGGAGTTCTACACCTTTTTGTCGCAGCCGCTTGCCTGTTCCTTTCCTCGCAGGTCCTTTAGGCACGGGGCGAAGAACATCTCGCCGGTGTAGACGAGATGTAGCGTCCGGAAGGCGACCATGAGCCAGAGGAGGAAAACAGAGACTGATATGATCTAAAGGACCTCAGTAAGCGGGAATTCACGGGCTTGAGGCAGTAGTGCCTTTGTAAAGGGCGGCTTACCATCGTGGCAATTTTGAAGAAGTCGCTGTCGAGGTTGGCGGCCAGCATGCTCGTGCACGTCGCCCACACGCCGAGCGGGAAGGTGAACCCCCACCAGCCCATGTTGAAGGGGAAGCTCTGCGTCGTGGCAAGGCTGATGAGGGCAAAGGAAACCCAGATGAGGGCAAACCCCCACATGACGAGGCCGAGGAAGACGCCGAGCACGTACAGCACCTCGGCGCCGCGGGCCGGGTCCAAACCCACGGCGCTGAAGACGCTCGTCTCGGGAAGCAGCTTCATGGCGACCTTGCCGAGCTGCTGGATGCCGAAGCCGCCCTGGCCGAGGGGGCCGACGGGCAGGAAGACGGAGACGATGACCTCGCGTGGCGGCAGCGAGTGGACGGTCAGGCGGTGGAAGTACAGGGCGAGGACGCAGCCGGAGAGCGTCTCGCCGATGCCCCAGAGGACGTAGGAGGCGACGAGCGTCGTGAGGGCGTGGCCGCGGTCCGGCAGCGCCTCGGCGACGATGCCGCCCGTGGCCGCGGCGACGACGGTCGGCACGATGGGCAGCAGCAGCGCGGCCGTGGTGTTTTGCAGGCCCGGCTTGTGGCGGTGCATGACGATGAAGGGCATGGTGATGCACGTAGCCATGGAGAGCAGCACGTCGATCCACCAGAAGGCCCAGGCGAGGTAGACGACCCAGTCACCCCACGGCTTGCAGCAGAAGATGATCATGTTGATGATGGCTGCGACTCTCGTCAGCTCGGCTGCCCCGTCGTCAAAGCAAAACAGCAGCAACGAGGTCTCGACCTACTCGCAAAACCCATGGGGAAGCACCCCAGGAACAGCGACTGCCCCGGGTGCGCGATCATGGCCCACCAGATCTCCGGGTACAGCCCGTACCGCAGCACCGACAGGGCGAGGAACGTGGCGAACAGGACGACGTTGGCGGCGAAGAAGACGTACGAGACGTACTGCAGCCACGCGGCGTTGTACGGCAGGTTGTGCAGTAGGACGGACACGATGCCCGTGCCCATGTTGACGGCGAACCATCTGCCATCGAGAGGTCAGAGACGAGTCGACGACATGCCCAGGCATCCCGCAACGGCGGCAAGGGGGGCACACTCACGAGGGGGTAAAGTTCCGCACGATGCGACGCCAGCCGACCTCCTCCTTGGTCTTCTGCCGGCCGCACGGCGTCGTGCCGTTGCCCGCGCCCGGCTGCGGCGTCGAGGCATCGGGCGCGGCCTGGCCGCCGCACGCCTTGGGGGCCTCCGATGTGCACGAGACGGTCATGACGTCGACTTTTCGCTGCGAGGCACGCAAGGTACGCACCCAGCAGAGAGCACGCTTCGTCGTTCCTTTTGAAGTACTTTGCAGGAAGCAAAACTGGGCGGCCTTCGGGCGCAGTGCCAGTGCTGGTGTCGGGTGGAGTCTCGAGGAACGGCTCGGTGTTCGCCGTGAGGTCGCGGCTTACGAGCATTCACAACCTCCGCCGCCACGGAATTTGAAGGTCACGGTTCCTGTGCCAGCATGGACGGGCAAGGCAGTGCTACTCCGGCGCTCCTTCTATCCTCTCGATGCGTTGAAATTTTTCCGGACGGCGACGAAGTCTCTGCGGCCGCATGCCAAGCACCGTCAGGAATGCTTGCCGCGTCGATCCGGGGAAGAGACGGCACTCGGGCGACGAGCAGCCGGCGGCCCTGCTATGACGGCGCGGTGCCGACTCCCGGCGCGGCTTCCAGAAGGATTTTCCCGGCGACTCCGGTGTCGCACCCGCACGGCCGCTGCGGTGCCTGGCCTGGCCACATGACCCTTAAACGACGTGTCTCAGTCACGGCAAAAATCACAGTCACAGGCGCCAAGCCGCACATCATGCTATTGTAGAGTTTACGGCTCGTAACACGCTTGTACTGTACATGTCAGCGCGGCGGCTGCAATGCACGCCGCGCCGTCGAGCCATGAACTGGCCTGAGCGGTTACATTTCGTCGGCGTAACGAGCCCACTTTTCCCACGCCCCTGACCAACCACGGGGCGCAAAACCTTCGCACTTGGTTCCGCTATCTCGTCACGATCTCCTCCGACGGAAGCCATTGGCAGGGTCGGCGAAAATGTTTGAGAGCGCCCCACCGTCCGAGGACGGCGATACTATCCGCCGATGCTTGCTTGGGCTCAGCTGACTGAGGCGGCGCAGCGAAGGGGATATCGTCAATCCCCGCAGCGACAAGGAGTCGGTGTGCTGTCCATTTGTGCCTCGAGATCCCATCCATCAAGAAGAATCAATCCCCCCCATCAGCAAGCACAACTCATCATAGCCTCCCATCAGAACAAGAACAAACATCATGGCCGTCGGTGTCGTCTCTACTCCCGCCACCTTTGGCGTCAAGAACGTCGTCGGCAGCGTGCCGTCGGATCGGTTCGAAGGCTTGGTTCTCGCATTGAAGGAGGCGCTGGGTCCGTCGTCGGGGTTGACGTCGGATGATGTCGACGTTGGCTTCCTGACGCGCCTGATGATCGAGTATGATAGCAACCCGGCCGAGTGGTCCAAGTACGCCTTTGGCGACGGTAGCCGAGGGTATACCAGAAACCTCGTCGACGAGGGCAACGGCAAGAGCAACCTGGTGAGTAGTCCCGACGTCGCCCATCCCTTTGTCGCACGTCAACACTGGCTGACGGCATATCGCAGCTGGTGCTCGTGTGGTCTCCCGGCAAGGGAAGCCCCATCCACGACCACGGCAATGCCCACTGCCTGATGAAGATCCTGCGCGGTAATCTGACTGAGACCCGCTACGCCTTCCCACAAGCCGATGAGGGCGAGAGACCGTTGACGGTCATCTCGGAGAAGACGTATAAGGAAGACGCCGTGGCATACATGGCCGACGAGCTTGGTCTGCACCGTGTGTCCAACCGAGGCAGCGACTTCGCCGTCTCTCTGCACCGTACGTGTCCCACCGCCCACCAAGACACTTGTCTTCGTGCTGACCAGCAACCTTGCAGTATACACCCCGCCCAACGTAGCCAGGCAGGGATGTCACATCTTCGACGAGAAGACGGGCAAGCGAAGCCGCGTGCCAGGCTGCAGCTACTACTCGGCGTACGGTCGCCTGTTGAAGCAGTAGGCAGTCGGTGTGGTGACGACGTCGGGGAGCGATGCTTTGCAAGGTCGGGCGTTTTGACCAAGTGCTTTTCTCATGTAGCGTTTCCTTTTCTCTCCCCTCAGGGCCCTCTCGGGCAGCTCAACCTGGCGAGGCTGGTGGCGGACCGCCGCAAAGAGCGGTGGAGCCAGGGCATGGCAGGCGGAGAACAAGTTGAGCGACGGTTTTTGGCAATGATTGTATGACAATAAGGGTAGTAAATGAAAGCTCTAAGCTCAAGGAAGTCGTCCAGGAGCCCAGGATGAGTGTGGAGTGAAGTTGAAATAGAAATGACGGGAGAAGAGACGTCGTCCTCCCTCATGCCCTCGCCTCTAGGAGGGCTCATCGATGGCGTGATTGACGCTAGTACTAAAGCGTAACACACTGGACCCACCGGAGGCCATTGCATGGTCACGTGCTGGCGCGTCAGGGGCGTGGCCCGTGCGAAGCTGCAAGAGCGACGAAGAGCGAGTTAGCACGAGCCATTGCAGGCACGCTAAACCTCACACGCGTTCCACCGTAACAAGTCCGATCTGGGGAACGGCAGTTCGCGGTATTTGCAGAGCCCACATGCAAGGTGGGTTCCGTTGACTTGCGGCAAGTTCGCCGGCTGCTCGATCCGTCCTAGCCTATCGGCGGGCATTGTCTAACGCGTGCGATTAAAGAGCGAATTGCGGAAGCTGACGCGCAAGAAGCCGGTCACGATGCCGCGAGCAGCCAAGAAGAGAAGCATTGACGTTGTCGATCTTACAGGGGACGATGACGGTCAGCATGAGTCTCAGGCCAAACGAGCTGCCCTTTCGGCAAGCCAACCATCGCGGTTGAACTCGTCTGCGTCTCGGGTCCCTGTCTCCAGCTCTTGCACGGGCCACAGCGGATCTGGCGGCAATAGCTCTCCTTCGCAGAGTTCGGTTTCTGGAAGTGGGAGCGCCCGTGTCGCCTCCTCTCAGTCGTCGCCGCCATTGCAATCTTCGCAGCTCGGGGCTGAGGAGCCAGAGTTTCTTGATCTCACACAGGACGATGACGGACCTCCGACAGAGCTCTATGGGTCCTTTGGTTCGTCCAGTCCTCGAATTAGTGCTTCGTCGCCGCATGTGCGAGGGCTGACATAACCTCACCCAGACGGAAAAATCGTTGGAGTCCGGTACTATTCGGGATATGCATCGCCCGGTGAGGTTGTTCTGTGCCACAGAGAGCCCCGGAATGAGGCAAGTTGAGGCAGGCGTTCCCCATTGAGGGCGACAAACTGCTGACTGTTTGAATAGTACGATCCGAACGCGATCCGAGTTGACAATGTCATGCGTCAGCAAATTGGACACTTGCCTCGCAAGGTGGCCGAGAAGATTGCCCCTTACATGGTGCGCCTGCTAGGCACCACCATTTTTCGACCAAGCTACTCACAAATGTGCAGGATTCCGGCGATATCACGCTCGAGGCCCAACTCACGGGAGAGAAGGGCATGTTTGACTGCCCCATTAAACTGCTATTTTTTGGACCCAGCAATCCCACCGAACGTGATCGAGTTGAAAAGGCCCTCAAAGCCGACAAGCTCGTAAAAGCCACCCAATTGAAGCAGACGAGGAAGGCGGCTGAGGCTCTGCGAATTGCCACGGGTCTCAAGGGCGGCGGATCGACCAATGGCGTTGGTGGTGAGCCTGCTCCTTTGGGCGCGGCGGAGTTGACGCTCGAGGATCTTATGAAGAAGAGCGACGCTGCCCACTTCCGCGAGGGAGGGGATGCCATCAAAACTCTCGCAATCGGCGAGGAGGATTTGTCCAAGATGCCTCTCGCTGAGCAGCCTGCACAGCTGTCTGCCACTCTTTTGCCATATCAGCTTCAAGTAGGTCCATCTCCGAGGATGAGAGTTGCATCGGCTTTACTAAACACAGTACCAGGGCCTGGCATGGATGACCCAGAAGGAGAGCCCCAAACTCCCAGAGAAGAACGCCGCGGAGCTTGTCCAGCTGTGGAAGCACACCAATAAAGGTCTCTATTGGAACCTGGCTTCTGGATTCGTCAGCCAAAGCCCACCCAAACTCTGCTCTGGAGGCATTCTTGCGGACGACATGGGATTGGGAAAGACGCTTCAAGTCATCAGCTTGATTTTGTCGGGCGGCCCTGGGCCGACTCTGATCATTGCGCCAGTCAGCGTCATGAGCAATTGGAAGCAGCAAATCGAGAGACACGTCAAGGCTGATCAGGCCTTGAACGTCTTGATGTACCAAGGTGACAAGAAGATGACGGCCAAGGACCTGATGCGATACAACGTCGTCATCACAAGCTATGGAAGGCTCGCCAGAGAACTTGACACCAAGGACAAGCGTATGCTCTTGAACGGATCCATCGAATGGCGACGAGTCGTCCTCGATGAGGGCCATACGATTCGAAATGCAAAGACCAAGGTTGCCACGGCTGCTTGCGAGATCAAAGCAAAGTCTCGCTGGGTGCTCACGGGAACTCCCATGTACGTATTGCCCTTTGCGGAGAGCTGGTGTGCAGACTGACGAGTCTTAGTGTCAATTCCATCAAGGACTTGCACTCGCTAGTCAAGTTCTTGCGCCTGACAGGAGGTATCGAGCAGTCCGAGATCTTCAACACGAACGTCACACGAAAGCTGGCCACTGGCGACCGAGCTGGCGAGGCAGTGGTGCAGGCCCTCGTGCAGGACATTTGCCTTCGCCGCAAGAAGGACATGAAGTTCGTGGACCTGAAGCTGCCCGAGAAAAGCGAGTACCTACATCGCATCGCATTCCATCCGTCTGAGAAGCAGAAGTACAACGCGCTGCTGTAAACCACCCCCTCATCTGTATGTAAGGCACTATTTGGATACTGACAACATGACAGGTCCGAGGCTCGTGGGGCGCTGGAGGACTTCCAGAAGAGATCCTCGGCTGGTCAAAAGGGCCGCTTCCAAAACGTGTTGGAGCGCCTTCTTCGACTGAGACAAGCGTACGTATAAAGACATCACCGCAAGCACAAATACTGATTCCTCACAGTTGCAATCACTGGACGCTGTGCCGAGAGCGCATCGATGATCTTATGAAGCTTCTCGAAAACGAGGAAGTCGTGACCTTTACCGACAAGAATCGGGCCTTGCTGCAGGAAGCGCTCCGACTCTATACGGAAAGTCAAGAAGACTGCGCCATCTGCTTTGAAGTCCCGACCACGCCGGTCATCACGAATTGCAAGCACGTCTTCTGCCGCAATTGCATAACCAAGGCCATCCAGATTCAGCACAAGTGTCCCATGTGTCGCAATGCTCTCACGGAGGATTGTCTCCTCGAGCCGGCGCCTGAGGGCGCGTCTGATGACAACTTTGACACAGACACGCAGAGTTCGAAGACTGAAGCGATGCTCCAAATTGTCAATGCCACCATCAAGAAACCTGGCTCAAAGGTCATCATCTTCTCACAATGGACGTCTTTCTTGAACATTGTTCAAAACCAGCTGAAATGCGCGGACATCAAGTTCTGCAGAATCGACGGCAGCATGAACACGGACAAGCGAGACCGCGCCATCAGCGAGCTGGACAACGACCTCGACACGCGCGTCATGTTGGCCAGCTTGGCTGTTTGCAGCGTCGGTCTCAATCTTGTATCCGCAGATACTGTGATTCTGTCGGATAGCTGTAAGACTCTGCCCTCCCTAGTCATACCTACGGTTGCTAACTTGAACAGGGTGGGCACCGGCAATCGAGGACCAGGCCATCGACCGAGTTCATCGCCTGGGCCAAACCCGCAAGACAACCATCTGGCGCCTCGTAATGGAAGACACCGTGGAGGAGCGCGTCTTGGACGTCCAGTCAGAGAAGCGCGAGCTGGTCGGAAAGGCATTCCAGGAAAAGGACAAGAGCCACAAAGGCAAGAAGACCAAGACCACTCGCATGGCAGATATTGTGAAGCTGCTTTCTTAGAGCCCGAGCGAAGCGTCGTCATTTCTTTTTTCGTTCTAAGCAGGGCATCATGGCCCGTACGGGCCCCATTTAGAGCTTCTGCTATGTTAGACCACTCCTCTTTGTAGGTGGTCTTTCCATAGGGCATTATTATTATATACACTTTAATGTGATGATCCCCATTTGCGACTCTATTCGCACAGGAGAAATAAATATATACTTGTCTTCGAAGTTGCGGCAATGAATGGTATCCCAGTCTGCACCACAAGTGCAATAGAGGCAGCACTGCCATGCCAGGAATGGCTTGAGATCAGCAAGATGGTTTGATAACGTCGCCATGTCAGATGAAGGCATGGGGAGAGCCGACAAATAGGGACGCTTGGATTGATTACGATTGGAGTGTGGCGGCTTTTACACTCCCCCGCTAAAATTAGTGCGGGAGGGACATTGAAAATCGACTTTGCTACCCTGCAACACGTCGTCGAACCTCCATCCGGGATCCCCTCATGCGAGCTGCCCTGGAAGCATCGCCGCTGTGTAATGAACATGGAAATGTCCAGTTGGCTGTCTGGTCTTGTACCTGACGCTGCTGCGGCCGGTATGCTGGCCCGCCTCCCTCGACATGTGGCAAAGCCTAACAAAAATTATAGATTTGGTCGAAACATGGCATACCTACCGCACATCGCTGATTCTTTGCGCATTGACGATCCTCGTCTCGATCCGAATATACCTGCACCGGTACGAAGAAAAAGAAGGACCGAAAATCTTGCCAAAGATTGGCAAGGACAATGCGCCAGTCACCGCGTCGGCGCCGGTGGTTCGTGGCTCGCTGGATGAGAAGACTGCACCAAAGTCGAATGGACCGCGGCGCATAAAGGGAGGCATTGCGAGGAAGCCCTCGCGGGAAGAAAAGGAAGAGGTGGACTTGACGAGGCCGGTAAAGGTCCTGGTCTTCTTCTCCTCCGTGACGACCAAGACGGAAGTGCTTGCCCGCGACTACATGGTCAAGCTGGAGAAGGCCACGGAAAGCCTTGCCCAGGAGACGAAGCGCGAGTTCCTTAAGCCAGAGCTACACGACTTGTCGGAGATCGACTTCGAGGACTTCTTCGTCTCGCCACCCAAGTCGACCGAAAATGCCGTCTTCTTCTACCTCTTCCTCCTGCCAAGCTACAACATTGATACCATCAACGACACCCTCCTTCAGCACATGGAGGAGACCCACCACGACTTCAGAATCGACACCGCATCTCTTGGCCCTCTACTGGGATACTCGGTGTTTGGATTCGGCGACAGGGAGGGCTGGCCGGATGAAGAAGAGGGCTTCTGCTTCCAGGCCAAGGAGCTGGACAAGTGGATGTCCAAGCTGACGGGCCGCAAACGAGCCTATCCCGTCGGCATGGGCGATATGAAGAGCGATCATGCCGAGAGATTCGAGGAGTGGGCGGCGGGTGTCCATGAAACCATCGGCCAAGCCGCAACCACGGGGAGCCTGGGTGAAGGTGTTCGCGGCAGCGGAGACCCTCTCGAGAGCGATCAAGAGGATATTGCGGGCGAAGACGACGGCGAAGTGGTGTTTGGGGACGATGACCCTGACGACAACGAAGCACCAAGGGCGCTGGATGACCTCGAGGACTTGGGAAAGATGATGCGCACTTCTGGAGGTGACGGCAAGAGCGGGAACCAGAAGGCACCGCTGGCAGTCGACTATACCACCTACGGCTCTACGGCGGGCAAGAAAGCCCAGCCTCAGCCACCAGTCGTGAAGGAGATGGTGGCCAAGAATTCTCCCACCTACGCCGCCCTGACAAAGCAGGGCTATGCCATCGTCGGATCCCACTCGGGCGTCAAGATATGCCGATGGACCAAGTCTGCGCTACGCGGACGGGGCAGCTGCTACAAGTACTCGCTGTACGGAATCAACTCGCACCAGTGCATGGAAACGACGCCTTCCCTGTCCTGCTCCAACAAATGCGTCTTCTGCTGGAGGCATGGTACCAACCCTGTTGGAACTACCTGGCGATGGGTCGTCGACCCGCCTGAGAAGATCTTCGAGGGCGTCAAGGAGGGCCACTACAAGAAGATCAAGATGATGCGGGGCGTGCCGGGTGTTCGCGCGGAAAGATACGCCGAGGCACTGCGGATTCGCCACTGCGCGCTGTCGCTGGTGGGAGAGCCCATCTTCTACCCTCACATCAACGAGTTCCTGGCCATGCTGCATGCGGAACGAATCTCGTCGTTCCTCGTCTGCAACGCGCAGCACCCTGACCAGCTCGCTGCGTTGAAAGCCGTGACCCAGCTGTACGTGTCGATCGACGCCTCGAATCGAGAGTCGCTGCGCAAGATCGACAGGCCTCTCCACCGAGACTTCTGGGAGAGATTTCAACGGTGTCTGGATATTCTGCGGGAGAAGCGCTTCCGCCACCGCACGGTGTTCCGCCTGACGCTGGTCAAGGGCTTCAACGTCGAGGACGAAGCGGAGGGATACGCGCAGCTGGTGGAGCGAGGCTTGCCCTGCTTTGTCGAGGTCAAGGGCGTGACGTACTGCGGTACAGCCACCTCGTCCAACGCTGGTCTGACCATGTCCAACGTGCCGTTCTACTGGGAGGTGTGCGAGTTCGTCAAGGCCCTGGAGAAGCGCCTGCACGCGAAGGGGCTGAAGTACGGCATCGCCGCCGAACACGCTCACAGTTGCTGCATCCTGCTCGCGAGCGACAGGTTCAACGTCAACGGGAAGTGGCACACGCACATTGACTACAAGAGGTTCTTCGAGCTGCTCGAGGAGAGGGGCCCAGACGGTGACTGGACGCCCGAGGATTACATGGGGGAGCCGACGCCAGAGTGGGCACTATGGGGCAACGGCGGTTTCGACCCTCGCGACGACAGGGTGGACCGCAAGGGGCGGAAGATTGAGAATGTCGTTGTTCGTGAGCAGCCTCCGGGCGAGGTCTGGTAGTTGAATGAACATGCTATCCTTGCAAACCCGAGGAAGGGCAAACGATGCTTCAAATTGCAAACGTAGTAGTGTGAATTTTGATGTTATTGCGGAAACGCTACCATCATTGCCTTTCCCAAGCCCCACCTACAGCGGTGCCATTCTACCGCATAACTGTTTACACAAAGCTCTCTATTCGAAGCTTGAAGAGCGACAATATGGTACATGAGAAGGCCATCTGGCCCACCTACAAATTTTTGGAAACCAGCATGGCAGTCAAGCTGGGTGTTGTCGAGTCGAGTGTCCGGGTCCAACCTGTTCAACCTCTCCGACCATCAGGAATAGGGTGATGATGGTCTGCTGCCCCGGCGAAGGGTCCTTGCTTAGTCGAGGCCGACGTTGGGGATGTCGCCCATGTTGATGCCGCCGGAGCGAGTGCGGATGTCTAGGCTGGAGTCGTATGCGATCATCTCGGCCAAGATGTCTAATATGGGCTGGCGAAGATGTCAGCAATGCGACCTTGAGTCCTCGAGTTGCGGTACTCACCTTGGGCACGGTGCTGTCGTAGATCTTGATGAGGTCGCCCGGGGCCGGGTACACCTTCAGGCCCTTGTAGAAGGCAAGAGCCGACTCGACGGCCTTAGTAGCTGCGGAGAGCATCAGCATCGCGGTGACGTCGGGTATATGAAGGAGAAAGGGGGCGAATCATACGATCAGAGCTCAGCATCTCGCCCGACATGACCTGCTCGTTGAAGTAGGCCTCGCGCTCCTCCACGCCGGTGGGGAAGCCCTCCTCCTTGGCCTCGTCGACTCTGGCCTTGATGGCATCTCGTTGGCGTCGCGTCGACTCCTCGGCCTCTTCCTTCTCGGCGCGGGCCTGGCGGCGCTCGTTTCTCCTCAGGTTGCGGCGGAAGTCGGCATGCGACCGACGGCGGTAGTCGAAGAAGACGGCGTATCCTACACGGCGCCGAAGAGAGGATGCATTAGCGATGCTGCACGCGAAGTCCCAAGACCGCAGTGCGATGCGGGACGATGGAGCCTGGGGGGAGGAAGGGTTATGGCTCCGTACCAACAATGGCGGCCGCGACGGTTGCGACAGAGGCCGTCACGACGGTCGACGTCTGCACCATGATGACGGTCTAGGGCGAGTCGAAACGCGGCGATGTGTGTTCGTGAGAAGCGGGAGACGCAGGGAGATGTGGCGCCGAGCAGGGGTTAATTGAGAGAACGTCGTTGTCCGGACGGCGGTTGTAATGGGTGACGACGTTGAGAGCTGCAAGCTTGCTCGGGGCTGTCTATCGGAGCCGCTCAATTTTTTTGACATCAGCCTCTGGCACGGGAGAGCATGGGGGGCCGGCAGAACGTCGGGTGAACCGGGAGCTACCATTGCTATCAGCACCCCAGCTTATGGCCCCTGTCACTGAAACACCACTGCCACCTTCATCGCGTTGGAGGCATCGCCGGCACAGTCGACTTCCTGCTGCGAGATAGACGGCATAGCATTGCTGGGACGCAGCTACAGCTGGCCTGAGCCCATCGTTTTCAGGCAAAATGTCTGAAGAGCGCAGCAAGATATCGCTGCGGAGCGGGCCAAAGCGAAAGGGCCGCCCAACGATTAGTGCGCCGCGACAGATCTCGAGTCCCATCCCGCAAGGTGACGCCCTCAAGGGCGGTGCAGGCGCGCCGATTGAGCCGGTCCCAAGACCTCGTCCGCGGCCCGCGCCAGCTCCAGGTGGAAAGGTGAGGATTCGCTCTCGTCCTTGGCACCACGCGGCACCCGTGCCCCGCTGACCTCCCTAGACGTCGGACCTTGTGAAGCAACGATACTCGACGCGGTTTAACAACCTGCCCGCCGACTTTGACGCCTCCGTACCCCCGCTTCCGGCTGTGTCGGTTGGCCAATATGAGCAAAAGGACCGTCGTCCGCCGCCGTCTCGTGCGGGTGCTGCCCCGGTCGTCGACATCAAAGCCCTGCGGGATCCCGGCTTCGTCCCCGACCAGTACGTCTCAGCTGTGCTGGGCGATGCTACGGATGACCAGATCCGCGAATTCGAGGAGTCGTTGCGGAAGCTCAAGGGGCGCGCGGCCACGGACCTGCAGCAGAACCTGATGCAGAACCGGACGCAGTTCATCAAGATCAGCAAGGAGGCCGAGAAGCTCAAGGGCGAGATGAGGGCTCTCCGCAACCTGATGGCGGAGCTGAAGACGAACACGACCGCTCTGCGAGCGGCGTCGATGAAGAATGACGAGCCAGCGGCCATCGGCGGCCGCGGCCCCGCGGGCTTGAGCAAGCGAGACAAACGGAGCTCCGTCGCGGATAGGAGCGCGCTCTGGAACTCGCAGATGCAAGCCCTGTACAAGAACGTGGAAGGGTCCCAAAAGTTTCTGCCCAACGCCGCCGGGCGACACGTCGTCCAGAACGCCGGCCCATGGATCGAGCTGGACAACGCCACGTACAAGTCCCGGCGGGCGATGCAGATCTTCTTGCTGAACGACCACCTTCTCATCGCGTCTCGGAAGAAGCGGAAGGCGGATGCGCCAAACGCGGACGCGCAGGGGCCCATGATCAAACTCGTGGCGGACCGTTGCTGGTCGCTGCTGGACATTGAAGTCGTCGACATGCCGGGTACCGGAGATTCGTCGGGTGGCAGGAACAAGCTCGCCGACGCCATCATGGTCCGCGGCGGAGGGCAAGACTCTTTCATCTACCGCACGGAGAAGCCGGATGCTTCCGAGAAGAAGATACTGCTGCTCAACGTCCGGAAGGCCGTGGAGGAGCTACGAAAGGGTCTTCAGTCCGAGATGGAGGCCAACAACAAGGCGCGAGAGACTATCAACTACTTTGCGTCGCGAGACCCGAGGCTGCTGCAGAAGACGGAGCTGCTGGAAACGCTGTCCGACATCAAAGACATGCACATCGAGGTGGATGGCAAGCAGCAGAACCTACGATGGGTCGAGAGCCAGATGGACGAGCTGGACATTGATGTCGCGCTGCAGCGGATCGAAGTCTCGGTGGCGCGAGTGGAGAAGCTCAAGGGCCTGGCGCGGAGCCTCAAGAGCAACGTTGTTGCCCAGGACTTTATCAGCTTCAAGCTCGAAGAGAGGTCCACCAGGCTGGCGGGCATCATTGTCCGGGACCTGGAGTCGACGCACAACCAGCAGATGAAGACGAAGCGAAACGTCAGCTGGCTGGCCCGGCTCGGCTTTGAGGACCGAGCCAGGGAGGCCTACCTGTCGGCCAGGAGCGAGATCATTCGCAAGAGATCAAGGTAGGCGGAGTAACCCTGATTTGCCTCGATGACACGCTGACCATGGGGGGACAGGCAATGCATATTCCAGGGCGACCTCCACCTGTACATCTGGCAGCTCTCGTTTGTCTACTTCACCATCATCCACAACACCGTGCAGTGCTTCCAGAGCTGCTTCCCGCCGCCCATGATGAGCGCGTGCGTCAAGTGGGCCAAGGAGGCCGTGGAGGCTTTCAACGTGATCCTGGCGAGGCAGCTGAGCAGCACGGAGCGCGGCGGGCAGGTTTGGACGCAATGCATGGAGAGGGCAAAGGACCACGCCCAGAAGCTGCGCGAGGTCGGGCTGGACTTCCAGAATCTGGTGGGACGGGAGCTGGACGAGGAGGCTACGATTGCTGCTGCTGCTGCTGCTGGACCTGGTGTTGGTCCAGGGCAGCACGAATCGGAGTCGCCGGTGGGATTAGGGCTGGCCCAATGATGACAGCGACGAAGAGACGATGAATGCTGGTGGCAATGAAGCAGCGTGAGAGCGGGCAACGAGATTGAGCGGCAGTGATTTAGTGAACGAGAATGAATGCTCTTCTTCAACGCGCCATCGCTTGACTGTGCTCTGTCCATCGCGCTTGTACTCGTATCTTGAGAGCTGCCTGTAGGTGGTGGGCTGAGGTGCGCGCACCAGCCACAGGGGCGAGGGGTGCTGCAGTGGCGCGAGCGTCATCGAGAGGAGCGGGGGGAGGGGACTGGGCGACTCGACGTGAAACCTGGAGCGGGCCTGGCTGGAGCAGTCTCTGTCGACAGCACTGCGATGACAATGCATCGCAGGTAGTCGGTAGATGATGCATTTGGCCATTGCAGAGCAGCTTGGCCGTTGCACTTTTTAGTGTACAAATCTCGCATCGCGAACTGGAATTCCCTAACGAGTGCACCATTGTTTGGATTGTTTTGGTGAGGTGTCGCGCTGTCTCTCGCTGGCGCCACAGCACGCCTCCCTGCAGCTGCAGCTGGAGATTAAGCGAGGCTACCAGCAATCTCAGCCAGGAGCAGACAGCCCAGCCAGCAGACAGAAGCTGCATTCGCAGCCCCCCCCGTCAACCGCAGCACCTCACCAGCAGCATCATCATCAGCAACCCGCCACGACACCAGACACCGCCCTCCCCCCCTGCGCGACAACGCCACGAGCAACAAGCCCACCCCCTCGGCACGCGAGCGACAGCATCCTACCTCTAATCTTGTGCTCGTCGTCGCCGCGTCCGCTGCCGCCTTGAAGCCAGATCTTGAGCCTCCCTGTTTCGCAGCCCCACCGATCGCGAAGCTGGGCGTGACCGCAACGTCATTTTCTCTCCCCTTCATCCGTCGACACAGCGCCCCGACATCCCCATCGCAGCATCATGGACACGAACATGGAGGACGTCGGACGGGCGCCGGCCGATGTGTCGCCCGTGCAGAACGAGCCGGCCTCCATTCCCACGCTCGACGGCTGGATTGAGAGCTTGATGAGCTGCAAGCAGCTGGCCGAGGCCGACGTCCAGCGGCTCTGCGACAAGGTGAGCGAGCCCGATTCCTGGCCGTGGCCCGGCGACCGTCTGCGGCCTGCTCGCGGCCGAGGGATGCCGTCGACGAGATGCTGCCGCCGCGCTCTGGCGGACGCACTCGGTCGCCGCCGGCCTCGCGTGACCGAGGAGGGGTTGGGACACGCCTGCTAATGTGCGATTGTGTAGGCGCGCGAAGTCTTGCAGGAGGAGTCCAATGTGCAGCCAGTGGTACGTGACGGATCCCCGATGACGGCGACGCCGGTGAGAAGCTGACCTCGGCTCGATAGAAATGCCCCGTCACCGTCTGCGGTGACATCCACGGCCAGTTCCACGACCTGATGGAGCTGTTCAAGATTGGCGGGCCCAACCCCGACACCAACTATCTCTTCATGGGTGCGGCTCACCTGCCGTTGCGTTTTTGAGGATGCCTCCTGATGCTGACGGCCTTTCTGCAGGAGACTACGTCGACAGAGGTTACTACTCGGTCGAGACGGTCACCTTGCTCGTCGCCCTCAAAATTCGATACCCCCAACGCATCACCATCCTGCGAGGAAACCACGAGTCTCGGCAAATCACCCAGGTCTACGGCTTCTACGACGAGTGCCTGCGCAAGTACGGCAACGCCAACGTGTGGAAATACTTCACCGACCTGTTCGACTACCTGCCCCTCACCGCCCTGATCGACAACCAGATCTTCTGCCTCCACGGCGGCCTGTCACCCAGCATCGACACCCTGGACAACATCAGGGCCCTGGACCGCATCCAGGAGGTCCCCCACGAAGGCCCCATGTGCGATCTGCTGTGGTCGGATCCGGACGACCGGTGCGGCTGGGGCATCTCGCCCCGCGGAGCGGGGTACACCTTCGGCCAGGACATCTCGGAGGCTTTCAACCACAACAACGGCTTGACGTTGATTGCGAGAGCGCATCAGTTGGTGATGGAAGGGTACAATTGGTCCCAGGACCGGAACGTGGTGACCATTTTCTCTGGTACGCAGGCCTCACCGACCACCGCCCCTCCCCCCTCATTCTGCGCTTTGCCGCGATGCTGACGGATGCTCGCAGCCCCCAACTACTGCTACCGGTGCGGTAACCAAGCCGCCATCATGGAGATTGACGAGCACTTGAAATACACATTGTAAGGCCACGACCCACTGGTTGTAGAGTGACATTGAGCTCGATGGCTGACTACTGCCGCAGCTTGCAATTCGACCCGTGCCCGAGGGCAGGCGAGCCAATGGTTTCCAGACGTAAGTTTGATCATGTAGCCCGCGCACCGGGATGGACTGCTGACTTGACAACAGGGACGCCCGACTACTTCCTCTAACCGTGCGCGCTCATCGACATGTCCCACGAGAGCTCGAGAGCACCCGATCCCCAAGGCCATGAAGCAAAGGATAGACGGGTTGGAGCGATTAGAGTGGAGTCTCTGCAACTGTGTAGTATTAATCTCGATGCCAATATACGGGACACAGCCATCAACCATGACGAGCCTACATGACTGCGGGAGAGGGTTGCGTAGGCATGCCCGTCAAGGGTGTGCGCAGATCGCGGATTCTTTTATTTGTTTTTTTCTCTCTCTTGGAAGATTCCCAGACACGTAGCATAGAGAGGGCGAGCAACGGGAGAGGCAAAGACAGGACGTTGCGAATACATGCCGACCTTGCAGCCCGAGCGTCCGGCCAGAGTGAGCATTCGCCACGGCCCGCTGAGCAGGCTCTGCTTTTCCGTTGCGGACTTTGCGATGAAGCACAGGGTAGAGTTTTGTATATGGCCGACGTAGACCCAGGCAGACTGGCCCTCAATATTCGTCATACGCGTACTTGTTGCGTCCGAGCGAGTCTTATCGGGCACGTTGATATCCAGTGCACGGTTCACGATAATCACAGATCTACAACATGGGGTCCGCCGCGCCTTTTGCTTGAGATATGGCAAGGTAGACTCCTGAAGCCACATGTCTAGGCGAAGGTCCCAAGTTCCCCTGTGCCGTGGCATTCCACAAAAGCGGTGTTGCTAAGGTTGGCGATCTTGGCGACATTGTATGATACTCTGCGCACGAGAGCGGCATGGCTTTCTTGATTGGGATTTGTGATTATAGTTGACTAATTTACAAAGCCATACATGCCAACATGTTCGCTCGAGATGCAATGCTAGGCGACTCCTTGCTCCTTGCGCTCTTGCTGGAGCCTCGACGTCCACTCCCTCTCCTGCTCCTGCTGCTCCTCCGCAGTCGCCGGTGGCTTCTCGAGGTCACCGCCGACAGCTTGGCTTTTATCGGCCGCGGCACGGCGCGAGTAGTCGCCAGCGCAGGAGCAACCGTCGGGAACGTAGAAGCGGCGGTCGAAGCGACTCAGCGCGTAGGTGAAGATGACGATGATCTCGATGGTGAAGTTGACGCAGTAATAGGCGGGCTTGCTCTGGAACCAGGCCGGAAAGGCGGCCGGGCGCCTGAGGAACGTGGTCCCGGCACGGAACGAGGCTCCAAAGCAGAGCAGGATGGTGGTGAAGACGACCAGGAGGATCTTGGTACGCATGGTGCCGGTGCCGAAGCTGTCGAAGGGCTCCCGCCGCGGCAGGAGGACGGCGAGGGCGATGATGGGCAGCGGCAGGAATGCCAGGATGGCGAGAAAGGTGACGGCGGTGAGCTGTATGTCGCGCAGCTGCTGCAGCGTGTGGACGTCGAGCGTGTAGAAGGTGTAGACGCCGGCGACGATGACCATGATGAGGCAGGCGACGACGGCGCCGTAGAGGGCGCGGAAGGTGACTCGCACAGGGCGGCACCAGCCCAGGCGCGGCTGGTAGGCGCGAAGGATGCGCTGGGCGAGGATGAGGTTGACGATGAAGAGCAGCAAGACGCCGGCGTTGGTGAGGATGTTGGCGGCGATGGCGATGCGGGCGTTGTGCGGGCGGCAGGCCCAGACGATGCGCATGATGTTGGCGGTGATGCGGGCCATGGAGAAACCAAAGAGGACACCCGAGAGGACGAACTTGTGGCCGCGCCGCCGATTGAGCTGGAAGATGGTCATGTTGAGGACGGCGGAGAGGATGAAGAGGGCGAGGAAGACGGCCGAGATGGGGACGTCAACGCCGGTGGTGGGGACGCCGCCGAGGAGAGCTGTTTGAGGGGGGTAAGGCGGTCCCTGCGAGGGTCAGTATGATGGAACATATGGATAGAGGAGACGGTCACGGTGGTGGTGGAGGACGTGATGATGAACATGGAAATGGTGAGGCACGAGGGACGAGGCATGGGGTTGCTGTCGACGCCGAGGCGTGCTCCGGGGCGACTGACCTCCTTGATGAGCTGCTCCATCGGATTGGGCTGGCCCTGCTGGCCGCCGGTACTCGTAGACATGGCTGGGACGACGACGCTTTGGCCGTGGTGTTGTGGCAAAACGCAGGCGTTGAGGCGAAGGGGCGGCGTGTAAGTCGTGCTGCGCTCGCGGGTGTGCTATTCCGGGACACAGGGATCACTCGAGATTCCAGTCGATGCAGAGGAGATCCCACGTGGCATTTGGGCGACGCTCTTTTATTATATCCAGTCTCAATTTTTTTTTGGCCTCGTCCAGTGCGGCCTCGCTCATGGCTCGGAGCCGTGGTGCGGCCAGCTGCCCGGGCGAGCGTGACGGGGCGTCGGAGCTCGCGCATCGCCAGATCCGGGGTGTGGGTCTCGTCGATGGCGCTAAGCGGGAGCTGCCTGTCGGCGTGCTCGTATCATCGCCGTTAGCACTGTCAGTGCAGCGCCTTGGCTTGCCCGAGCTGTCCTTGTGCCTGATGGTCAAAGGCGCGTTTGCGGCTCGCTGGCTGGCTGGTTGTAGATGAGACAGGTTTCGCTTGGCACCTCAGGGAGGGAGCATGGCGAGCCGCGTCGGACAGAGAGCTGTGCGCCCCTGGGGTGCCATCGGCTGCACGGGCGCGGCAGCGACGCTTTGTGCTCCGTGCCACTTACGAGTAGGTAATTTACGAGTACTCCGTACGCACGCAGTCAACGCATTGAGCCACCGGGCTGATCCGCCAGGGCGAGATCCGGCAAAGCCTGGTATTATCAATCACAAGTCGAGGGCGGGCGAAATGCATGCCGGAGGGTCGGCGGTTGCAAGGCGCGAGGGCCGACGAGCGACCCGCCCCAAGTGGGTCCAGGGGGAGAGCCGCACGGCCTCGCTGTGGGCGTCGGGACAACCACGAGCGCGCTGCATGGTGATGCAACCCACCGGTGACTGTAAGCAGGGCTGGCGGAGTTGCAGAAGACTTGCTTGGCCGTCTTTGCCATTTCTGGCGACTACTCCGTACGCCGATGACGAGCGCCTGCTGAGTAACGAGGACCCTGCGTGCCTCGAGTGCGTCGGACGAGCTCTCACGGCGAGGCGACGACGTGCACTTTGCCGCTTCGGAGTCTTCAGACGGCCGCACGCGAGGGTCCCTCTATGCTCCCTAGCTGCCTCTGACGGCACAGGCTGTTCTCGCCTAGGTACGGTATCTTAGGTAATGTGCAGTTCAATCGCACGTCCACGTCTCCTACATGTACTCAGTCGAGTACTGTGCAATTGAATTTCTCATATATTCGCAAATCCAAGGGTATCCAGCATAACTCGTACAAAGGCAAGCGAAACCAGCCCACACCAATCAAGGAAATAAACGAGCACACAGCAAAAGTAACTCCCAGAGGATATTCCCTTGACCCTTCGTGTACTCGCACTGGTTCCAACCATTACCTTGTTCCCCCCTTCTTCCCAAAAATGCCCGTTGTACTCGGTTCCCAGCGGTCGCGATCCCATATATCCTATCCGTCCATCGCATTCCAATTTAAAACGCCCGGGACATGGAAGAAGCAAGCAAACAGAAGAAAGACTTCAATATCGAGAGCCACTGGGGCCAGCGGCGGACTCCTCAAAGATATCGTCCTCCAAGGTAAACTCCTCGGAGGAACCGTCGGCGTAGAAAGTCTCGTCGAAGGAATCCTCCTCGAGCGAAGCACCTTCGAAGAACCACCCCTCGAACGGGTTCGATGGCTCGACGCTCACGGCGGGAGGTTCGGGCCACGCCGATGGCTCGGCCTCGGGTTCCGTGCCCGCCTGCTGCGCTGACCAGTCAAGCTCCGGAGACATGTACTCGGCCATCGAGGGGTCGAAGTCGGTGCCGTCGATGCTGTTCCGGGGCAGCCAGTGGAGCTCGTGGCGGACGTACAGCCCCTCCAGCAGCCGGGAGCAGCGCAGGATGCCGTCGAGCGTCTCGTCGACGTCTGGGTGGTACGGGCTGGGATCCCACTCCACGGGATAGCGGGCCCGGTAGATCTTGCGGAGGGCCGTCTTGCTGCCGGAAAAGACCCTCACGACGTCCGGGGCGTAGAAGATGCCGCTCGTCTCGTTGCGCATGATGATGGCATAGACCGCCATCTCGAGCGCCGCCCGGATGGCCACCATGTCCGTGTGTTCGTTGCCCTGCGAGCCGGGCCAGCCGGACCTCCACTTCCAGCCGGCGGTGGACTTGGTGGCCGCCGTCCAGCCCGGCGACGCTTCCTTGTCGCTGGCATTGATGTTGGTCCAGTAGGCGAGCTGACGCACGTCGGTGGCGCACGTGCTGCAGACCATCTGCCCAAAGGGGATCGCGTCCTGGGGGCCCTGGATGATGACGGTCCCGTGAAAGGCGGACGAGGCGATCAGCAGGGCCTCTCGCTTGGCCGCCATGATGGCCCGGTCCGTCTCGCTCAGCTTGCGCCTTCGGATGGCGTTGCTCCTCCTGAGACCGCCTCCATTGCTTCCGGCGGCGGGGGCTACGACGGGGCCTACGACGGGGCCTGCCGCGGCTTCGTGCTCGGATGACGAGTCTTGCGAGTCTGAGGACGAGCCGTTGTCCATGCGGTCGCAGGCCGCCTTCGCCGCGAGGTAGAGCCTCCTGATCTCCTCGTAATTGTCTTCCGTCGCGGGCGTGGAGGTTCGCGGCGTGAGAGCGTTGGAAGAAGTATGCGATGCTTGATCGGGGAAGGGGATGTAAGCCATTGCGTATCAGAGACACAAGGCCAGTCAAGCGGGAGATGACAAGAGATGGGTGATGGAAGCAGTTTGTGATGCTTTCACTTGAGAGAGATGGGGGTTTGCAAGCCAATGCGTGTCAACACACAGGGCCAGCCAAGTGGGAGAAAGCAAGAGATGAGTGATGGAGTGTTGGTGGAATAGGGAGAGAATGAGAACACGACTACACTGTCAGAACGACTGTTTATATAGGCCCTTGGTGATTGCGAATGGCCTCAGAGCCTTGTTTACTTTCAAGATCTCAACTCGCGTCCCGACAACTTAAACTTTGGCAACCCAGCGCCCAGGGCGTCGAGAGCGCCGCAGCAAAGGCAATCGCGAAGATGGAGATGGAGATTCTGCAGCCACACCGGCCAGGACTCGGCTATTAGTCTTTGGCTTGCGGCAGAAGCGAGTTGGCTCTTGGCGGAACTTTCGTCTGGATGCGAAATGATTCCATGCCGGCATTGTCAACTGTCTGCTCGCCGAGGACGCATTGGTCTTGTTGTTCTTCAAAGCCACACAAGCGCTGGACTTGTCTACGTTGGGGAAATAACCTTTGACAAGGTCAACTACTCTTCTGTGCGGAGTTCGGAAGTGAAATTGGCATATTCGAGGCACGAACAGTCGACAGTGACGAGAGCTGTTTCCCGACATGGTCATACCTTGGAGCTGAGGACGCTGCACAGTCTTGTTAGACACTCAAAATTTACTCTTTCTGCATAGCGAGAGGAGTGTTTGATTTTGAGCGATGGAGGAGGCGCTCGACGTGAGCATAGATGGGAATGTGACACTCGAGCAGCTTGTGATAGGCTCTCTGCGCAGGTGGCTGTAAACAATATCGCGGATGTGGAATTACACAAGCGATATGCTTGGATGCTCACCGGGCGCGTTCGTGCGTAGGGCTGAGCGGGCGAGAGACTGGAGGCAACTCTAAGTTTCAACAAGCCTCAACTGCCGGCCTAGTGAATACTCACAGCCCGTAGACGCTAGCTGGCAGGTCGTCCTTTGGGTGTACGGAGCAGATTGCCTGGAGTACTATCTCAGAGAGCCTGGAATACTTTCTCAGATGGTCTTGGTGCAACTACGTCACGGTGCAGAAGCAAGAAGAGGCCAAGACGGTGGTGGTGGTCGTATGGGCATAGCTTAGAGCATATCGGCTGCGTGGAAACGGACCTGGGCCGTCCTTCAGCCGGGCCGGTGGCGCAATCAAGGGACGGACCAGCAGCATTACTGACGACGGTGCGCGCGGAAAAGCATACTTGCACCTTGGTACGCTTTTTGGGGGCCTGGGTAGCTCCGTGTGCGTCGCTTCGCCTCTCGTCGACGCGCCCACCAAGGTTTGTCGTTGCTCCCCAGACGACAACACGATGGGATGGGGTGCCCACCCCTGGGAGATCGTGGCGGCGCCCGTGGTGCCAAAGGCAATCGGAGACGATGTCTCAGCTGAAGGGCAGCGATCTGGAGCCGTCGCTCAAGTGTCAAAGCTTCAGGTTCCTTCAGATGTTGGCCGGCCCGCTGGTTTCGAAACGGAGCGCTCCAGCTCGGCACCGTGCGTGGCGTACGGAAGCAGAGGAAAAAAAAGAAAAAAGGCAACGCACAGTCGCCGTGTCGGACGCCACGGGGGCACGGCCGCGGCGACCCATGCGGCTGGCTGCCTTTGTCCTGGTTCTGTTAGCACGGGTCGTGGGTGCACAGCTTCGACGGGAGCCAGTCTGGCCGGCTCACCATCGGTACAGACTACGGGAGACGATGGATGCCACCGGCACGACGCGGTGGGGAAGCGAAGCCAGCCCTACATATGATAAGTTCTCGTACGTCGGCCTCGACCACGGCGCTGGATCATGGCATTGCTGTCCGGGCTGGAATGCGGCTCCTGGGCCGCGCCCACGTGGAGGACAATGGCCGAGAAACAACACCTCAGTAGGTAACCCTTGGCCCTGCTAAAGTTGAAACAGGGCGCCCCGCAGCGTCATTCGCGGGCGGCAGCGGCAGACGGGGCGGTGCGTGGCGGGCAGGCAAAAGGGGGGGCCCAGACAGGGCTGAGCTTGGGGGCATCCAATCCGCCGCGGCGGGCCTCGAATCGCAACGTCGGTCCTCGAGTCGCACGGCGCGACACCCTGCCCGCCCGGTGCAGCCGCGAGCGGTGAACGGAAGGGCAGGGAGTCAAGATGAGGAGTGCAACAACTGCCCACCGCGACGCCCGCTTGCCGACGTGCTGCCGCTGCTGCCGTGGCTGGCTCCGTCGGCCCTTGCAGCGCGCGTCTGCAGCCCCCCTGCACCCCAAGATTGCACGGCTCTGCCAGTAGGGGGTGGAGGCTCCGCCGCCTGTTGCTAGCGCCTGAATTAGCCAACGACCTCGCGAGTAAGTACCAGCGCCGGTGGCTGCCGGCGCAACGGGTACCTGCGATGCCCTCGCTCGACCAGTCGAATCCTTACCCGGCCGCCTGGGCATCGTTGCGACGCTGCGTCTGGCCACGAGGAGGAGGGAGGGGGGCCCGGCACTCGTAATATTAGGTGTTGTATTATTATCATCGTCCTCATCACGTCGGCAGGTTCCCCGACGGATGCCGGTGCAGGCTGGGAAAACACCAAGCGCCAGTCGGGTACCTGGGCTGGCTTGCTGGGCTACCGTACCTTAGCCTCTGCCCACTCACACGCCCACTCGACTCGTCGTGGTGCGCCCCTCTCCGTGTCCTGCCTGTCTCTCGCCGTCCATCGTCTCTGTCTGTGCCTGTGCGCGACTGACCCGACCGACTGACAGACGGGACCCTCACATTCGCTCGCTCACTGCGCTCACGCTCGTTTCTCCTCTGGTTTCTCACCTCCACACACTCCCCCCCATCCGTCCTGCCGCTGAGTCGTCGTCTCAACGGCCTTGGCCCTCCTTGCCTCGCGCGCGGCGCACGATATCACTCACTCTCCCTAATACTCCGCCGCCGTGCCGCCTACGAGTCCTCGTAGCACGCTGTTCCCGCCCCCGGTTTGCGTCTTCGCGTCCCTGTTTTGTCTCGGTCCCGTCAACGACTGCGTCGGGTCGTTTGCGCACGATACGGCGCGGCACGGCTCCTCCTCGCTCGCTTTCCTCGCACCATCGCGACGCTCCTCCCGCGACGACAGCGCCCGCACTCAGGCCTCGTCCCTCCCCCGTCCCTTTCAGGGCTGCCGCTACCTTCGTCCCCCTCGGCCTCTTTCCGAGTTGAAATCGCACTGCCGTTGGCAGACCTAATCGAACAACCGCCGTGCCGTCTCCTCCGCTTCGCCTTCTCTCGAGACTTCGCTGCCTCGCCAACTCGAGTACACACCATCGACGCCGCGTCACGACTCCAATTGTTTGCCTAGACCAACCGAGTTTTTTTGGTTACGACTTTTAATCTGCCCCAGCATCACTCCGTCAGAAGTACCTTAGACGACCTCGTCACGACCCAGCAGCATACTCACGCCGCACGCTGCATGGCCCGTCGACGGTAGCACCAGCCTTGCATCTTCTTCTCACGTCAAGACGAGAAACTCGACACCACCAGCTGGCCGAAGCCCGCCGTCCATTATTGGTCTCCGCGCGTAGCGAGGCCCAAGATGCCGTCGCCAGACGTCCGCGAGGCAACGCCCGAGCAGCCTCGTAGAGATGCTCGGAGACGAGGCGTTGGATCCAGAGAAGCCCAGTGCACGAGGCGAGGGGCTGCTTTGGCTGTCCTCGCAGCTCTCCCGCATCTCGCATCCGCCCAGACCGAGTCTGGATGCGTCCCTCTCAAGGGTTCCACGGCTTGCCCGGCCTTTCAATCCGCCTTCATCTCTACCGGCTCTTCCATGGTCAAACCCTAGTGAGTCCTGTCTGCTGCTATTTCTGCTCTGTTGCCATTGCTAAGTGCTTCCCGGTAGTCCTTTTCTACAATTTGTTTCCGATGCCGCCTCGTTTGATCATCAGTTGACGGCATACGTCTCAACCTCCTACGTAAAGGAAAAGTAAGCATGTTACTCGTGAGCTGTTGCTTCGATTCATTGCTAACTTTGCCCTAGATATCAGGATCTCCTAGGTTGCGGCGGCATCAACTTCACAAACTCCAGCAACATGTACGCGCGGTTCACGACGACGGTTCTTTGCAACGCCATCGTCCAGCAGTCTCTCGGCGATTGCAAAGGGCTCCAGGATTCCGTTCCGCAACCCGTATGCGCCGATACTTGCGCCGAATTCGCCGAAAGCGAGGCTTATATCACGGCCGACACAGATCTTTGCTCCAGCCCCGGCCCCGACCTGACCAAGCTGATTAGAGCAGACTTCACCACCTGCTCCCTGCCAGAAGGCGCCCTTCAAGGCAGCTGCATATCCGGCGTTGACAACGAGCCCCAGAACTGCGGCTTCGGCAACAGCACCCTCGGCCTGTGCTCATACTGCAAGGCCGGTGGCGTCAACTCAACCGACACGTGCTGCTACAACGCCGATGCCGAGAAACGCTGCGACGGCGTCAAGCTGCCCAACATCACGCAGACCATAACTTTCACCACCCCGACTGCATCCCCCACCTCATCGCCGACCAGCACGACACCGGCGGAGGGGAGCAAGAGCGACGGCGGGCACGGATTGAGTGGCGGTGCAATTGCCGGCATCGTGATAGGAGCCCTGGCGGGAATTGCCCTTCTCGCCGTTGCCCTGTTCTGCTGCATGAGGACAAGGAATCGGAGGGGTGGGAGCCAGACGGGCAGCATCTTCAACCAGCCGTCGCCGGCCAGGAGAGGACCGAGCATGGCGCAGACGAAGCAGACACCACCAGAGGGCTACGAGGTGCTTCCCGGAGGCCGCGTCGCACGCATGTCTGCTTTGGAAGGCCATTCCGGCGGCTCGCCCACGGGGCACGGTGGGGTTGGTCCGGCCGCTGCCGCCGGCGCAGCTGGTTACATGGCCGGGAGAAGCAAAGGCGGCGCCGTCGACTCGCAATCTTCGTCGGACGAGTTTGCCGATAGCCCCGAATCCGAGCCTCGCGGTGTGCTTCGACCGCCGCCTGCGAGTAGAAGGCAGGGATCCCTGTCCAGCAGCTCCGTGCTCGTCAGCGACGGCCCCCAGTCGCCGACCAGCGCAGGCGGCTACTCATCGCCCGTCGGTATGGCCAGCCAGAACTCGGAGCAGCTGCCGTTTTTCAAGGACTACTATTCGCAGGACGACATTCACCCCGCGGACAAGGTGGCTGTTCTCTGGGCGTACCAACCGCGCGCTGCCGACGAATTTGCTCTGGAGCGCGGAGACATGCTCAAGGTGGTGGGCATCTGGGATGACGGCTGGGCAACGGGCGTCATGGTCGACGAGCGAGCCGAGGAGTGGGAGGCGCGACGACAGGCGCAACGCGACAGCGGCGTCTCCAACACGTCGGGGCCTCGGGACAACTCCCCAGTCGCGCCGCATCGCGAGATGAAGGCTTTCCCGCTTGTCTGCGTCTGCCTGCCTGAGCACTGGAAGAAGACCATCGAGGGAGACGGCTCGACGGAATCTGCATCCAGCGGCATCCCGCACGCCTCGCCGACCATGCAATGAGACCCCACGCCCCTCTTGGCACGATACCCGATTCTTGAATACGGTCTCCTAGGGGCCTGTATTTTCTTGCGCATTGGCTATGGCGTTTCGGCCTGCGGACTTACCAGCATGTAGCAGGGAAAGGGTTGAGGCATTTGGACACCTGGATCGAGCATGCCTCCATTCTCGTCCCGAGACCAGACGCCTTGTACCCCGTGTGCCTCGGATGATGTACATAAATCCGGCTTGACCATCACTGTTCGGCGACTGACGAGCGAGCTCACGATGGCGACGCCTCTACGTGCGCTGATAAAACCGCGAGACCAACCTGCAACTACGCGAGCGACTTTGACGAGACGAACGATGCGCGACTAATTGTTTGCACTATACCCGACCGTTTGGCGGCTTTGACTGTTATCTTTTCGATTCTTGAGCGTGTGTTTCCAATACCCGTTGTGAGCAGCAGGAAGAGGTTCGACGAGGAAAAGAGAGAGAATTCGGTGGCCAAGTAATTTGATAATCCGGAGAGAGGTCGGATACCGTCGATGGTGTGAGGACCTGATGGGAGGAGTTGTATAAAGTTTGGAAGAGGCGGCGGTCGAGAGTTGGTGCTGCCGCCAGATTCGATAACATCTTCATTGCCCGCGGCGGGCACTACCCAGATACTGTCTACTATGCTTGGAGAGCAGCGTGCTCCCGATTTACTTACTTAGATTAGATACTACAAAGGATGAGGTCCTAGAAAAGGTGGCGTGCCATTTCCATGCACTGTGAATGAACCAAGTACAGTGGATGATGTATCGATCATGCGGGTCTTGTCTACCTTGCGCCGTAAGTTGTACGCCGGGAGCTCATGCCTTGTAACCTTCATGCGCATAATGGTAATTTATTTGACTTGAGAGAGGCGCCGCCTCTATCAGCAAGGCGAGACACGGCTGGTGGAGCGGAGCGATTCACTGGACTGACGTCCCCCGCCGCGGGGTCGAGGGGCAGGCGGTCTGGCAGGTTCACCTCGCCCTTCAACCCTCTATAGATTCCAACCCACGAAGCTCGCGTATCCCTCGGCAGAAAGTGTACAACGCAGGGCTCTGCCGCCACCGACCTCCTCCAGCTATCGGGACTCCTTTCTGAGCCTCCAGGCGGCTAGACGCGACGCAATGGCCGATCAAGCGGCCAGGGCCAGGGCCGAGGCGCTGGTGCCCAAGTTCCAGCTCGACCGCGTCCTCAACCAAGGTGCGTGTTTGATCTCCCGCCGTGCTGTACCGGGGAATCCACGCTGACGGGGGGCCACCGCGCAGACCAGGCGGGCCGACGGACCAGCATGTACGGCACCATCGACGGCCAGCCCGCCGTGCTCGTCGTCGAGCGCGCGCCGTTCCCGGACTCGACCGCCTACCTCGGCCGCCTGCCCGCCAGCCTGTCGCGCGTGCGGAACCTCGGCGCCAACGACATCTACAGCTGGAGCATGGCGCGCATGGGCGGCGACGACGACGGCCTCCCGCCACCGGAGAGCGGGGGTGAGGGCGACTTCTTCCCGGACCTCAAGATCAACCTGATATACCCGTGCACCGAGTCGCACGTCAAGAAGTACAGCAAGCAGGGCGTGCGCTTCGTCACGGAGACGCCCGCCGTCTACAGGGACGCGATACGGCCGTACATGCAGAGCAAGAGGGAGCAGGGGCGGCTCAACTGGGTTTACAACATTATCGAGGGCAAGAAGGAGGTCGAGGACGTTATATACAGGACCGAGCTGGGTAAGGCCGGCGACGAGGGCTTCCTGCTGCTGCCCGACCTCAACTGGGACCGGAGCACGCTCGACGCGCTGCACCTGCTCGCGCTGGTGGAGAGGAGGGACATATGGTCGCTGCGCGACCTCAAGAAGAAGCACATCCCCTGGCTGCAGCACATGCGCGCCAAGCTCGTGTCGGCGACGGTGTCGTCGTACCCGTCCATCGAGCCGGACCAGCTCAAGCTCTACGTGCACTACCAGCCGACCTACTACCACTTCCACATCCACATCGTGCACGTGGCGCTCGAGGCTGGGGCGACGCAGGCGACGGGCAAGGCGGTGGGGCTGGACGGCATCATCGAGACACTGCAGGTCATGGCGGGGGACGGCGAGGCGGGCATGGACGGGGTATCGATGAGCTACACGCTAGGGGAGGCGAGCGAGCTGTGGACTGATGTATTCGAGCCGCTCAAGAAGAGTGGTAAAGCTTCTCAATAGCGATGACGAGGTCGTTGACGCCCGAGCCGTGGGGGCAGTCGATCCATTCTCCACCGTCCCGGATGCAGTAGATCTCCTCGTTGAGCCGGATTGTACAGCTTATTGTGACGTTGGCCTGCGAGGTGTTAGCTCCGTGCCCACAGTGCGATGGATGTGAAGAAGGCAAACGCACGTCAGCCGTCCGCTGGACGCTGGTCCGGAGGAGGTCGAGGCCGTGCGCGCCGTCGTCCCGCGTGGCACACTCGTTGAGAGCCTTGAAGTCGATGGCGTGCTCCAGGGCGCAGTCCTCGATCAGGGCGCGCTCGGGGATGTGCTGGTAGTCCCTCGTCAGGCACATGACGAAGCCGAGACTGATCTTGGGGTCGGGGTAGAGCTCGCGGGCGCAGAGCTCGATGATGTTGCCCAGGCACTCCTCGGGGCCATGCTTGCACTCGACGCCGTCGTTGGCCGTTGGGCTGCGGAGGGAGACAGAGTTAGCCGAGGGGACGTTGAAGAGCGTTGGGAGCAAGGGCTTCGACGTACACTCCGATGTAGCTGAGCTTGAAGTCGACCTTGTCGTGGACGCGCTGCATGGCCGGGAGGATCAGCTCGCGCAGGGCATCCTGCCACCTCTTGTTAGCATCACAGCTGGGCAACCTCCACGCGGCCCTGGCTTCACGCGTGACGTACCTTGGTGTCTGGGCATTTGCTGATGATGTGTGCCTCCAACGGCACCAGGGCGCCCTTGGTCACCGCATCGCCGTCGACCGCAAGGTCCCTTGCGTGTCGTCGAAGGTCCCGGAACGACCCAGAAATGTTCAAGTATGCTATCGCGCCGAGAAACAAGCCGAGGACCAGAAAGTGCAGCCGGCGGGAGCGCGGTGGCATCATGTTCTGGCTCCGGCTCTGGTTCCGGCTCTGGCTCTGGTTGGGGCTGCTTCTGGCGCTGTGAGTCCTCTTCTCCTCCATAGTGGGAGCGGTGAGCTCGCAATGTGCCGTTTCGATCGGTCGATGGACGCTCGGCGTCGTTGACAGGGGTTGGAGGGCGATGAGATGTGCCGCGGGGAGTAGGGAGACGCGAGCGTGTCGGTGTACGATGGTCGTGGATCAAAGCAAATCGGCTCTCTTGCGACAACGACGCTGTACGTATGCAAAGGAAGAAGCAGAACAAAACGAAGCCAGCATAAAGCGCAATATGATGGAGCAAGCGTTGGGCGTGGACGAAGTGGAACGGCAGTTAACTGACGAGCGAGGCACTGATTCGGGAGCAGCCAACGGAGTTAGCGGCTGCCCTGGGTGAATGCGGAAGGTGGAGGCCGCCTTCTTCCGTCCAGGCACACGGGCGAGGTCACGACTCGGGGCGACCTCAGCTCTCCCGAGATGCTACCTACCTTACCTACATTCAGAGCACCTCGACCTCGTGTCGCTGTCGTTGTTTGCCCTCGCATCACTGCTCGCGAACCAACAGCACACACGAGGATTCCTCAATAATTTACGATGCTGGTGCCGCGTCACCCGGCCGGCCATCGAACCGCCGCCGTCTGAGACAAGGCCACGGACAGGCTCGGCTTGGCGATGCGGAGCGCGGCTCTCGGGCGTCAGCCGGTGCTGTTGCGGCATCATACGCGGAGATATGGAATTTTCGATGTTGCGAAAACGTGTAGTGATTTATGATGGCCTGGTGAGGGACCCGTAGAAGTGAGCCGCAACATGGCAGCTCGTCTTTGGACTGAGCTGGGCTGGTCGACGCCGACCTCGAGATCAACGCTGCTATGCCCCCGCGTCCCATCACGCATGTTTACTCTCCCTGGTCATGGAACCCACGGGAGGAACTGTGTTGCCTCTCGACGGCGCGCGCATCGGCCCGCAACATCTGCCCATCTGTACGTTGAATGTTGCATCGGCCCGGGCCAGAACGTAGCCAGTTGCGGGTGCCTGCGCCGGGCGGGAGAAATGTCTGGGCCTCAGATCCATCTGCCGACCACCACGGCCGTGCCCAGAGGTCGCGACGACAACAGGCAGCATCATGCCCGTTGCCCCGAGTAAACAGCCGAGAGGTTCACGGGAGCTCGTCGGCGTGTCCCAGCTGGAGGTCTTGAACCACGCCGCCGCTCTCAGCCAATGGCTCCACCCCGTCCATGTGAACCCACCGCCGGCCTCCAGGTCTCGCTCCCACGTTGCATCGACCCTTTGCGGTAGGTGGTCCCGCCTCTGGAGCGCATCGCCTTCAGGGGTCTCGGGGTTGCTGGGCTGGCAGACGGGTTAGTCTCCGCGTCGCCGGGCCAGCCTTGGGTCATGATGCGCATCGACGACGGGCAGCTAAAGTGCGATTAGGCAAGGCGAGGTGCCTGAGGTAGGTACCCACAGCTGCTGGAGGTGGCGCAAGCCCTCCACTGCAACCCACCATGTCGTCGTCCCGAGCCTCCCAAGCTCACCCAGGCCATCCCGCATTCTGCATCTCCAGATCGCTTCGACTGCAGAACCGACGCCTCGCTGTTGCCATTAAAGGCAGCCTTGGCCTCTTGCTTGCCTCTGCTCTAGCCCCGGTCGGCTCCCGGTCATCCCCCTGCACCCGCCCGCAGGCCAGCATGACTGGCATCGAGCTGGTGCTTCGACGACTGCTTCCCTGAGCAGCCATGGCTGTCTCATCGACACATCGAGGGGCTGCCCTCGATGACCTGCTGCTCCCCTTTCGCGTCGACCTTGAGACCTGCCACGTGCTCTCGCAGCGCTTTCTCTCCAACTTTGCTCATCTCGCCGCGGAATCGCAGGACCAATTCCTGCCCACGCCAATATCCGAGTCGATCCTTCGCCCTGTCGCAGACCAGGGCCATGGACGGTAAGTGGCTCCATCGCTCTGAGGAAGTGAGCTTGACGCTGAGCATGAGGCTAACTTTGAACAGACACCTCGCCATAGACATGTAAGCCATGCTCATCTTGCGCCAGACACCCTCTGTGCGCCAATCAGTGTCATGTCACGCCGTGACTTGAGACCATTCTTATGAGCCCGAGTGCTGACCTATCACAGCGGCGGGACTAATCTCAGAGTCGGCTTCGTGGAATTGTTCGCCAAAGAAGCATCAGGACCGCCGGAAGTGAATGGAGCGGCTGCGAATGGACAAATCAACGGCCATGGCAACGGGCAACCGCGCCACACCCAGGTCAACAGCTCTCCTAAGCGCTTGGAGCGTCTTCTGGAAAGGTCGTGGCCCATTTCGAATCACTTGAAGAACGACAATGCCGACAGCCTCTTCCTTTGGATTGGCAAGTGCATAGCCGAGGTCGTCAGCGAAGGATGCCGCACACTGCACATCCCCAGCGACCGTCCTTTACCACTCGGTGTAACCTTTAGCTTCCCCACCGAGCAGCACTCCTTGTCCGAAGCGACCATAACGTCCATGGGCAAAGGATTCGCCATTCCGCCAGACGTTGAGCTGGGAGCACGCCTCCAGCACGGGTATCACAAGTCCAAAACGACTGACCTCCCACCCATACGGGTCGCTGCCATCGCCAACGACTCCGTCTCCACGCTGGTCTCTTTCATCTTCAACTATGACGGCGCAGCACACCGTCGTGCAGCCATGGGCCTCATCCTCGGCACTGGCTGCAATGCCACGGTGTCGTTGAGGTTGAACCATTTGCATCCGAGCAAGCGGAAGCAAAAACTAAGCGTCTTGCCGGGAGAGAAGGCCCAAGGCGTAAAGATCGCGATCAATACAGAGTGGAGCATCAATGGGACGGAAAAGCCTATGCGGGAGCTTGGGCTAATAACGCCCTGGGACGACGAACTAAGCGCGCAGAATGAGAGGCCAGGGTTTCAGCCGTTGGAGTACATGACGGCGGGGAGGTATCTCGGAGAACTGGGGCGAATCATGCTGCTGAGCTACATGACCGAGACCCTCGGCCTATCGGCAGACACGCTGCCGCCGGCGTTGCTCGAAAAGCATAGCCTAACAACGACGTTTCTCAGCCACTTCAAGCCCCTGGAGGCCGCGGACCTCGTATCCAAGCTGAGGGAAGAGTTCCCCGAGCCACGAGACAAGTCGCAATTTACGTGGTCGGAGCCTCTGGCCGAAGCATTGTACCATATTGCCAAGGCCATCGAGACACGCGCCGCCAGTATCGTGGCCGCAGCCATTCTCGCCTTGCTCACCCTGGCGGAGGAGATTCCCGCGGAGGGTCCGATACAGCCTTCGGATGTAAGCGAGCTTGGAGTAGGATACACAGGCGGCTGCATCGTCCACTTTCAGGACTACTTGGTGGACTGCCAAAACTTCTTGGACGGCCTGTTGGCCAAGAGATTCGGCAAGGAAGCACCACTCAGGGTTGTGCTGAGCCCCTGCCACGACGGAGGCATCACCGGGGCTGGCATCCTGGCGGCCGCGACGCAGTCGAGCCAGGCTCTGAAAGTGCGATAGCGCCGTCCGTTGCGGGGAGGGACGGGGCCAAAGGACGTGGCCAAAGGACGTGGCCAGCACCAAGGCTGTCCCACCAGAGGTGCAGCCTGCAGCCGGCGCTGGACCGTCGGCGCCGGCATTTGATGTGTGTGGGTGGTGAGGTAGGTAGTCTTGGTTGGATCGGCGAAATGCTTCGTCCTGCGGACTCGTAGAAAAGGAGTCCAGCAGCTGGTGCAAAAATACCCCTCATCTGTATGGCGACATCAGCCGTCGCATTGCAGGATGAGATGGCATCATAGCCGGAGACAAACGCGTCAATAGAGGAAAGGCTCGCATGTCGCGAGCAGCCAGGATGGGTCCAGGACGGTGATGTGATTTCCGCGAGAGACGAGCGAGGCCGACAACCGGCTCCATGCTGCTCCGCAGGGTCCCACTGCCCACTAAAAGGAGCGCCCGCAGTTCAGACCCGACAGGCCGCGGAACCTTTACGCTCCGACTCTTATCCCCTCAACTTCCGACGCTCGCGGAGAGGTCTCTCGGAGGCACAAGGCTGAGAGAGAGAGAGAAGAGCAGTCGGCGACAGCTCCCGGGACTTTGCTGGCAAACGGACGCAACATGCCCAAGTCCGGCCGTGGTTCGGAGGCGCCGGGTCCGGCGCCGGCCGCTTCGCCGGTAGCCGTGCCGGGCCGAGGCGCCGCCGCCGCCGCCGACGACGACGAGGTCGACTTTGGTCGGTTTGACCTGCTGTCGCGGTCGCTGCCCACGACGGGGCCGGTGCTGGAGCCGGAGCCGAGCGACCTGGCCATGCTGCGGCCTGTCCTGTCGGGTCAGTCTGGCCGCACCGCCGTGCTCGTGTCAGAGGACGGCGACGGCGACGGCGATGGAGACGGTAGCAGTACCGACGAGCCTCCCACGGAAGCATCACCACTTCTGCACCGCCCGCGAGCCGAGTCCAACACCAGCGCCGACGACGACGAAGACGACGCGCCCTACCTGAACAACACGTCGCCCGGGCGCTTCTGGTTCATCTTCTCGCAGCTGCTGACGGCGCAGTTCATCGGCTGCTTCGACGGCACCATCATGGCGAGCTCGCACCCCGTCATCACGTCCTACTTCGGCGCCGCCAACTCGGCGTCATGGCTGTCGACGGCCTTCCTGCTCACGTCGACGGCCTTCCAGCCGCTGTTGGGCCGCCTGTCCGACGCCGTCGGGCGCAAGCCGCTCTTCCTCGGGTGCCTGGCCGTCTTCGCCCTCGCGACGGCGTGGTGCGCCGCCGCCGGCAGCATCGAGAGCTTCATCGTCGCGCGGGCGCTCTGCGGGCTGGGCGCGGGCGGGTCCATGACGCTCGGGAGCATCATCACGAGCGACCTCGTGCCCATCGAGTACGTCGTTCCCTCTTACACAACCCTCATCCTCTCACCTTCACCCCTCTTCCTTGCGTTACTCTCGCTCTCGCGAATATTTCTGTCGTTTCCCCGAGCCCAAGCTGACGATACCGACTGCGCAGACGCCGCGGCGCGTACCAGTCGTACATCAACGTCACCTACGGCGTCGGCTCCGCGCTCGGGGCCGCACTCGGCGGCGCCATGGCCGAGGCGCTGGGCTGGCGGTGGGAGTTTGGCGTGCAGATCCCGCCGCTGCTGCTGTGCATCGGCGTCGCGGCCGTGGCCATCCCGCCGGGCCTGGGCGTCGCCGAGGAGCGCAAGGGCGTGTGGCAGGCCCTGCGCGAGTTTGACGCCAAGGGGTCGCTGCTGCTGACGGCGGCCGTCTGCTTCCTCATCCTGGGGCTGGTACGTTGCCTTGTCTTGCTGAGCGGCTGTTTTCGAGTGTTGAGTGCGAGCTAACGTGCTTTGCCTCTATAGAGCCTCGGTGGCAACGTCCTTCCGTGTAAGTGCCCTTGTCATCATCATGTCCATGCCATCTCTCCTCTTCTCGTCGACGACGCTCAGCACGGGACAAAGGCTAACCAGATTGCAGGGTCCCATCCCTTCGTCATAGTCTGCCTCGCCATCTTCGCCGTCTGCACGCCAGCCTTCGTCTTCGTCGAGTCGCGCGTCGCGAAACCCATCATGCCCCTGCATCTCATCCGCCGCTCGCCGCGCGCAAACCTCATCTTCGCCAACTTCCTGGGCGCATTTCTCTCCAATTCCATCTTCTTCAACATGTGAGCCCCCCCATTCCCCCCTCCATCACCCCGTCGTATCCTACTGGCTGCTGACGAACCGCGGTGTTCCAGCCCCCTCTACTTCCAGGCCGTCCTCCTCACCAGCGCCACCTCGTCGGGCCTGCGCCTCGCCCTGCCGTCGCTCATCTCCTCTGTGGCCGGCGCCAGCACCGGCTTCGCCATCACCTGGACCCGGCGCCTCAAGTGGCCGCTGCTCGCCGGCACGCTCTTCTACCTCGTCGGCTCCGCGTGCCTGTGCCTTCTGCGCCGCGACCTCTCCCCCGCCGCCTACCTCGTCGTCCTCGTCCCCTCGTCCCTCGGCCAGGGCTTCCAGTTCCCCGGCACCTTCATGGCCATCCTCGCCTGCTCGTCCCAGGCCGAGCAGGCCGTCGTCACCAGCACCCTCATCCTCTGGCGCTCCCTGGGCATGGTCCTCGGCGTCGCCGCCAGCAGCCTCGTCGTCCAGAACGCCCTCGTCCACTACCTGGACCTATACGTCCTCGGCGACGACAGGGAGGGCGTCATTGCCCGTGTCAGGGCCTCCGTCGAGGCCATCGCCAGGTTGGAGCCGCCGTACCGGGAACAAGTCGTCCGTGCGTACGAGTCCTCGCTGCGTCTGACGTTTGCGTGCTGCATCGTTGTCGCGGCCGTCTCGGTCCTGTTGATTGTGCCTATTAAGCTGCCGCGCCTTGCGCTGAGAAAAAAGCGGTAGCGTGCCCCAATACGAGAGCCATATTCAAAGCCACTGTATAGCATAGCATAGCATAGCATAGCATAGCATAGCACAGCACAGCTAGAAATAGAGATTGCCATCCCAAACTTTGGAATTAATAGAACTACACAGGCGTAAGACCCATCTGGATTCGTACGCAGACCCTTCTCCTACACGCCAGCCAATGCACCAAAATGTCCTTTGCCCATTCTTAGACATGCCCATTTACACGGCCCGCCCGCAGAGCGTCCAGCTCGTCCCTCGCCTTCCGAAACTCTTCTTGCGCCTCTCTCTCGCGGCGGCTCACGAACGCGACCTCTTCCCTGAGCGCCTCGAGCCGCCTGTCGATGGCCACGTCCTCCGAAATAGCCAGCGTCTTGAATCCGCTGAGCGCATTCCTCGCCTTCTCGAGCGCCTCTGATGCTTCGCCGACCTTGTCCTTGAGCATCTTCTGCCGCTTCTGGTAGCCGCCGAGATGAAGACCCAGCTTCGCCTCAAGCTTGGTCCCTTGCTCGGCCGAGGCCATGATGGAATCTTGCACAGTCTGTGGGCGGTTTGTCAGCGTTGCAAAGAAGAACAGGTCATTTCCGCCGTCGGCAGGGGGAGGGGGACTCACGTCAAACGCGGCGCGCATGGCTGCCTCCTGCTCGCCCTCGTCTTCGCTGTAGCAGCCGAGGCCGAGAAGCGTCGAGTCCTTGGCTCGGCTCTCAAACAAGGTCTGGATGTCCTCGAGGCTGGGCCGAGGCTTTGTTTCCGACAGGATCAGGAGGCGGGCGTCTGCAAGTGCGTTATCGTCGATGTGGTCGATTGGCCGCGGAGTTCCCTTGACATGGGATCCGGGCAAGGGGTATTTCGAGGCATCATGAGCCATCAATGCTGCTGCCTCCTTGGCTATCAAGGCCTCGGCTGCGTTTGTGATACTGCTGGCCTTTTTGAGCAAGGCTGTGAAGTCAACGACCCGCGGTCGCGGGAGACCCAGCTGCAGGACCTGGGTTCTTCGCCGCAGCTCTAGTTCCTCTTCAGCGGCTCGCCTCTCTCGCTCTCGTCGGTCACGTTCAGCAGCATCCTCTTGCCGGGCTTCCTCGGTAGCTGCTGATTCCTTTTCCTCGTCAGGAATCTCGAATTCCCATTCCGTGTCTTTCGGCTTGGGGAGCGAGGCAAGACCCGACCGCAGCTGGCTCCGCATCGCCACCTCTCGCATCCGTATGTCTCGTGGAGTTGCTGAAGCCAAGGACATGCCGTCATCCCGGTTCAGGGCAAAGGTGTCGCGTGGAGTCCTCATGGGCGTTTGCCCCGGCCGTCCTGGCGTGGCGTCCGCTCCGTTGGGCCTCAAAGGCGTTGCCATGGGATTCGGCGTCGCCATGGTATGCTTGCGAGGCGCAATGCCCTCAAAGCCGGTCGAGCCTGCTCCCTCGTAAAGGGGAGTGTTCTCGCCGCCCAGCAGCGCTGACTTGGTCTCGTTCAAGGCTCTTATGTTTCGGATCTCGTTGGCAATGTGGTCTTCCTGCTCGGGAGCGCGGGGCGTTCGGATGGGGGCGTTGCTGTTGAGGGTCGAGTACGAGTTGACGAAGCCTCTGGTCGCGTCGTTGTCGCTCTCCCTGGCCATGGTGTTGGCGGCTTCTCCCATCTTCCCCATCTTGATAATATCTTCCAGTTCGCCGTCGCTCACTTGCGGCGCCGGCAGGTTCAGCGCACGGCGCTTGCTGTTCTGCTCGGCCTCCCGCAGCTTCTGCATCTGGCCGGCCTTGATGGCGGCCTTTTGCGATTCCGACGCGCCATCCTTCTCGTTCTTTCGTCTCTTGCGATCGTTGTCGTCGTCGCCGTCGCCCTTTCGCTTCGTGGCCAGTTGCTGCTTCCGGGGGTCGAACGCCGCGCGCTGCACCTCGTTCCGTGCTTGCTCCTCGGAGGTGTCGTAGAAACCAGGCGCCGCCTTCTTCTCGAACGGGATGTCGGCGTTGTAATCCATCTCGCCCTTCTTGCGGGTGGTGACTTTGACGTTGATGCCGGCCGTCTTGAGCTCGCGCCGCTTCTGCAGCGACGCCAAGCGGCGGGACTCTTCCTGCTGACGCTCTCGCGCCTTTCTCTTGGCCTTCTTTCCCTGGGTGTTGGCCAAGCGCGCGCGGGCCTCGCTCAGCATCTCCTTTTCGTCCTCATCGAGATCGACGGTATCGGGGCGGGCGGGCTTCGTTTCCGGGTCCGGGTCGAGCTCGCCGGGCCGCAGTCTCCTGACGTCGTCGGCGCTCGGGGCCTGCGTCTCGCCGCCTTCGGGGCCGGTGAGGCCAAAGGCGGAGGACTCGCGCGCCTCGGCCTCGTCGAGCAGCTTCTGGTAGCGCTCGAGGCACTGGTTGGCGGTGCGGCCGACGATGGGGGCGATGGTGCGCCATTGCGTGGGCATAATCTTGGCCAGGTGCAGCAGCTTCTCGTCCTCGTCCTTGCTCCATTCGATCTTCTTGATGCTGGGGTCGAGCCACTCGTTCCAGCGGGCCTTGCACTGCTTGGGCGTCTTGCGCGCCAGCAGCGAGGACACGCGTGCCCATTGATTGAGGCCATACTTGGAGACGGAGGCCTTGAGGATCTCATCCTCGATGTTGGTCCACACGCCTCCCTTGACGACGGGCATTTTGGCGGCTGGCGGATGAGAGGCGGCGCGGGTGCCGATGGTGTGGCCTGGCTGCTGGCCGAAGCTCGTCGCGGAAACAGAAAATGCAGCGCTGGAGGGCCATCAGGTGTGACGCTGCTGAGTCATCGAACGGCGGTGCGTGATTGGCGGCACAGCGCGAGCAGCTTAGATGACGGGCTCTCACCGAAGCTTCACCTTGGCGCCAATGAGCTGTGGCCGGGCTTCCCTTTGAGGCAGAGCAGCATTCCCCCAGTGATGTGCACGCCCGCCAAGCACCTACGGACATGTTACGAAGCATGATGAAGAGAACGTACATCAGGCGTGCCTTGGTAATCTCGGCTCCTGCCAAGCTGGCCCTCAGCGTGTCCTGTTGTAGCCGCAACAGGGGCTGGCGCGACAACGAGGCCTGGCCTGAAACCCATTGTTCAATCGAGCCACCTGAGCGCTGCAGGTACTCGTATGATAGTGCTCCCTTGGGCAGCAAAGAGCCTCGAACACGCACTGCACCCACGCGCACCACCTGAGGGCCTCGCACTTCTGCAGCCCGATGGTGCAGATGCGCTCGCCTCGCGTCCTTATCTCGATGCTGGCCTCCCCCGCATTCGCCGCCGCCCCCGTTGGGATAGCGTACCCGAAGCAGCCGCTGCGGCGTAGGAAGACAATCAATATTGGGCCATTTCAAGTAAAGCCACCAGAGAGGAATAGGCCGACGGCCCTCCGATCCTCCCTGGCGCGCGCCCTCAGCTTAGAAATCACAGCATCGGCGGAGCAGCCAGCCCGGCCGCCCGCGTCATCGATGCGCTGGCGGCGCCCAGCACATTGGCTGGAGCGTGGTTCCAAGGTTCCAGGTCCGCTACGCGCGCGCGCGCAGGTACAGCACTCGTACCGGGGTTCGGTACAGGCCCAACGGGTCCGCAATCCCGCCCGCAGTCCCGCCCTGACCCAGCCTGCTGGTCGCCTTCTGTATTCGCTGCAAGTGCCGCTAATTACTGTGCTCCCTCCGCTCCGCGCAGCGGCAACCCCATCCGCGCGGCGTTGGTGGTCGCCCGCATCCCTCGGCCCAGACCTCGACGCCATTCCGCCCAGCCTTCAGTGTCCATGGCAGGTCGCTTTATCAGTCCCGCGCATCCCCAGCTTGTCGCGCCTTGAAACGCGCAACCTTGCCCGGGCTTCCCTCCTGCCATCCCTCCATCCTCCCTCCCTAGGTTCCCCGGCCTTGTCGCGCGACAAGACATGGGATCGGACAAGTGCTTTCGCCGTTGTCACGCAGTCCCGAGGCTCCCGCCCACCTGACCGTTGTTGCATTGTGCAAGTCCGGCTCTTTTCAAGTCGATCGCCTTCAGCAGCCTTGGTTTCCGTTCGGCGCACCGACTAGGTGCTTTGCGAAGATGGCACAGCTCAAAGGTCCCGATGCTGGTGCAGGGACTCGGCGGCCTGTGGTCAGCGATCCCGACCAAATCCCGCCTGAGGCGACAGAAGCAACCCGTCTCCTCGACGCAGGCGCGCAGGCGGACGGCGCTGGCGCTGGCCTTGACGGCCGCGAGGACGGTTGGAGCGGTGCCAGCGATTTCGACGGTTTGCCGTGGTGGCGCACGCCTTCTGTATGCCTGCTCCGGTACCTGAACTCAGTCGTCTGGGCCCAATGTCTAACCTCGAGTCTAGGTGTTCTGGCTCCTCGCCCCGTTTGGCTTGTTCACGCTGGCCTTTGGCGGTGTCATCGTTCCCAAACTCAATCTGTTAGTTGGGCTTCTATGGTTCCTCCGGCGCTCGCAGGCTAATGCAGGTGCTGCGTCGCAGAATTCTTGACCTCGTTTGTCAACAATACTTCGCCGACAGGACCCTCGTGGACCCCGAGCACCCGATTGTTCTCGGGAGCGACAACCCGCAATGCAGGATACCAGGTGTGCAGAAGGACGTAGCTGCCTTCATCCTCGTCCTCAACTTCGTCACCGGTGTTTTGAGCGCCATCGTCGCCCCCAAGCTCGGCCACTTGTCGGACAGGTACGGGAGAACGAAGTTGCTTGCTCTGGCGTCTTGCGGGGGCATCTTGTCGGAGGTCGTCACCATCCTTGCGGCCAAATTTCCTCAGGTCGTCGACTACCGCTGGCTGGTCCTCGGCGCTGTATTTGACGGCATGACGGGGTCCTTCACCGCCGGCAGCATCCTGTGCCAGTCGTACACGAGCGACTGCACGCCGCCGTCCAAGCGCGCCGTCTCCATCGGTTACATCCACGCCTGTCTCTTTACTGGCCTTGCCTTCGGCCCACTGCTCGCTGCGTACTTTGTCAAGTGGACCGGCAGTCTCCTGTCCATCTTCTACGTTGTCCTTGGCTGCCATGTGTTCTTCGTTCTCTTCGTCGGCTTCATTGTTCCCGAGTCAGTATCCAGGAGAAAGCAATTTGCGGCCCGGGAGAAGTGGCAGAAGGAGAAGGAAGCTCGCGCCATGCACATCGGACCCTGGGCATCTGCCGCCCGCTACTCAAACCCTTTTGCGCCTCTTCAGGTCCTCTGGCCCACCGGCCCGGGAACGTCACGAAGGTTGCGCGTCAACCTGGTCGCCTTGGCTGTTTGCGACACCATCATCCTCGGAAGCAGCTTCGCCGCTGGTCCTGTCATCATCCTGTACAGTGGGTACATGTTCGATTGGGGCAACTTTGAGTCTTCCCGCTTTGTCTCGGCCCTATCCCTGGTTCGGGTGTTTGCTCTCATGGGCATATTCCCGGTAGTCAATTACTTTGGACGCGTGCGTCCCGCAGCTCGGCGGCGAAAACTATCGGGCGTGAATCTCGAGGACAAGAACGCCGGTGCTGATGACCTTGACACGTGGATCCTTCGGTTGGCTCTCGTCTCGGACGTTTTGGGCTACTTGGGGTACGTGTTTGCGCGGTCGGAGGCGCTCTTCTTTGGCAGCGGCATGATCACTGCTCTGGGAGGGCTCGGAAGCGCCACCGCGCAGGCGGCGGTCACCAAGCATGTCCCTCCGGAGCGTATCGGCCAGATTCTGGGTGCCATCGGAATGCTGCACGCTCTTGCAAGGGTCATTGGCCCTGTTGTATTCAACGGCCTCTACGCCGCAACAGTCGAGGCGTTTCCGCAGGCGATATTTGTTGCGCTCTGTGGCATGTTTGCCGTTGCTCTCGTGGCCAGCTTCCTGATCAAGTCACACAGTAAGTATGGATTGGCTTGCGGAGCTCTGTTCGATTGCTGATTCTGTTTTTTCCGCAGTTCATTGGGAAGAAGATCCCCATGGAGAACAGGACTCCTTAAATGGAACGCCTGGAGCGATTCCTGCGGCGGCGAACACCGGTGCGCCGCCTCTTGATGAGGATCAAGTCCGCATCCAGTAACCGATGGACCTGCCTTGCCTCTCCCACCCGGAACGGATATCTTTTTGGACAACCTGTCTGTGTAAATGTATGGAGTTTGGGAGAAGATAGCGACATATCCTGCGGTATTATTCAGTAATTCACGTATAGCACTGCTGGTCTATGAGAGAGAGTAGGCCGGAATAGAGTCAATCGTGCGAGAATGTTTGCTACACTCAGATGCTTGTTGAATAGGCGTGCTTAATTGGCGCACAGGCGCCTTTCGGGTCGCGAGAAGAGGGGGATCCCAGACATCATCCGCGCCGTTTTGTGTGAGCTTCTGGCGATGAGTAGGGAATACGTAGCCTAGAAGCAATGCTCTCTCACGCCGCGGCTTCTGCAGGCTTCGCATTGTTTTCGTTTTTGATTTCAGGCTAAAGATTTACTCTCGTGGCAATCAACGTCCAGTGCAAAGTTCCAGGCACGGATAAATTGGCGTCTTGGAATCTCCGTATTGAGGTGGTTCATCAGTATAGGAAGCGATACAGTGAGCTCCCGTCGTTGGTGTTGGTGATATGGTGTGGGTGAGTGCGATACCAGCCGCTGAGGTCATCCGCGGGACCCGCCATAAGTGGACTGTCCCGACACCCGAGGCCTGACCAGGGGCAGGCGCCAACACCCGTCTCACCAAGCTGACGGCGCTCACTCACTCTCGGGAACAACCCCGCGTCGCATTCTGCTCTGACACGATCTGGAGTCTGTCAAAAGCCTCGGTCTCCGTTACCCGCCATACTTTTCGCCGCTGCAGAGCAGCATGCTTGCAGCGCGGCTGGGACGTGCCACCAAATCCCTCGCAACACCACCCGTCATCGGCTCCATCATGGCTTCCACCAACATGGAGGGAAAGACTCTCAAATTCGGCCCTTTTGAGGTTACGAAGCAGGTCAGCACGTGGAACTCTTCCCGGGTCGCCTCAGACTTGATTGATGGAGCAGCGTAGTCGAGGGCTTTGATCAGCTCACGGCTCCGACTCATGGCGTCATCATCGAGGCCTCACTCATACTTCACATGCTCGCTGAATACCGTGTTAATACAAAGCCTCACAGGTCTTCCTGACAACACCGCATTCTTTCGCCGTCGTAAATCTCAAGCCCATAATCCCCGGTCACATCCTCGTTTGCCCGCTCATCCCGCACCGGCGCCTTACAGACCTCTCGGCCGCCGAGACGAGCGACCTCTTCACTACCGTGCAGCTCACACAGCGGCTCCTCGCGCGCGCGTACTTCAAACCAGCAGGGGACCTAGGGGCGGGCAGCTTCACCATCGCGGTGCAGGATGGCGCCGAGGCCGGGCAGACGGTGCCGCACGTCCACGTCCACGTCATCCCGCGCACCCGGGACGACATGGGTGAGGGCGCGGCCATGGACGAGATATACGTCAAGATGGCCGGGGAAGAGGGTAACGTCGGTGGCGCGCTGTGGGACCGGGAGAAACGACCCGAGCCCGCGGGCGGGATGCCGCGCATCGAGGATACGGAGCGAAATGTGAGGACGGCGGAGCAGATGCACGAGGAGGCGGATTGGTTCAAGTCGATTTTGAGGGAGATGGGTGTTGAGTAATCTCGGGAGGCTCAACTGGAAAAGGGGCTGCACTTGATTTTGCCTTATGATGAGGCTGCATGGCGTGTCACATTTGCGAGCCATAGATGCATCAGTTTCTCTCAGGCATCAATAGTCGCCAGCAGGCCACGGATAGATTGGCGATTTGGCACTGACCAATTTAGCTTCACCAGAAGCGTGATGAGGTGCAAGCATCGATGCGCGGGATATTCTTTGGCAACCTTGATAGCCCCTGACGGCAGCGGTCTGATGGCAACACAAGTGCACTTTTTCTCCAGCCGCACCTCTTGTTAAATTGGCTCGAGGCGTGTCGGAACGCCTTGCCGAGAGACACACATAACGGGACTGCACTGCGACAACGTTTTGAGTATAAGGTATGTGGTGGCTTGGTGTCCTGTGACCCGAGACCAATGGCCGGAGCCGAGATACGTCACTGGACAGTCGAAAAACTTGACTGTGGGCTAATGAATGCAGGATCCCATGTCGGGATACAGGTGATGACGGATATCCAGGTGGTTGTGCCACTCGTATCACATCGTATTCTCGTGGAAGCATCGTTTGCGGGTGGGCGACTGGCGCGTCGGTTGCACCAGCCCTTGACCGGATCACTAGGCTAAAGCTGAGCAAGGTTGTCGTCGCGAAATACGTCAGATGCCGACCATGCTGACCCATGTTGGAGTATATTGCAGCTTGAACTCTCATGCAGGGGTGGCCCTCGAAATTGCCTGGAGCGTGGGGTGTTTTTGCGGGCCACCTCTAGATGCCTAGGCGAGACGGACGGCCCTACGATCCGTAAATCCGTCGTCCAGTGAGCGATATTCGAGGCTCTTGCAGTGCGCATATGCCTACGTCTGTACATGAAAGAGATCTCACCTCTCCCGCGGGGAAAGCTGCCGCATGCTGAGTGTGTGTCGGTCCTGTCGAGGCTGGATGCTCCTCTGTCCAGGTTCCAAGTCGTTTGGTTCACTTGCTCGGGCCTGTGTAGTCGAAAGCGGGCCCACCCAGTGCGGATTAATCCCAGCAAAGGCCACGGGAGCTAGCGCGTGTCCCGGTTGTCGTCCTCCGCTAGATGCATGAAGATGGGTCTGGGCAACGGCCAAGTGGGGCCTGGCAGCGCCGACGACGTCGGGGACAGCGGGTCGACCACGCGATGCCGGCGGAGGGGGCGCTGGCGTCGTCTGCTTTAGGCCTTCCAAGGCTCGTGCCAGCCGCCACACAACCACACCACGCTCGGGTGCCTGAGCGAGCAGCGGCGGGCGGGGGGTGGGCGACGCGTCCATTGGCCGCTGGCGGAGCAGCAGGCCGCCATCTCAATACCGAGCAAGGAGGCAAGAGTTCCACCGCATATGTCAACCGAAGGAACATGGACGGCCTTTCGCATGACCTGCAATCGCATCCAGGCGCCGAAAGCGGCCTGCGCCTCGCCAAGGTGTCGCGGTGGGAGGCGGGGAAGTCTGCCCGTGTCGCTGCGGTGTTGTGGCCGACGACGACGCGCTAGGCGCTCAGGCCGACGAGCCGTGGTCTCGTGCTCTTGGCGGGAATGAAGGGAGCATCCACATGATGCACGCTGCCAGTGCAACGCTGCCGCGACTTGACCGACAACGAGGACCCATCGGCGAGGCGGCTGCTGCAGATTTCTTGCGCACATGTTGCCTGTGTCAGACAGAGCGCCGTGCAGGCCGGCCGCATCGAGCCGCAGCGGTGTGCGCATGGGGGACGGCCGCTGACCGGGAGGCTCAACCACTAGGTATCTACATGGCCACGGCGACCGACCGCTTCTCGCGCTTGACGACCAGCGAAAGCCTCCTGGCCAAGGTATCATTGACCTTCCCCATTCCACAACGGCGGGCGAGTGAAGCAAGATTTCGCACAATAGGCCAGCAAAAGATCCTATGTGGAAGCCGGTTCAAACAGGTGTGCTCTCGCTCCGAAAGCGAGACGAAGCCGGGGCGAGACCACCACAGTCCGTCCCCGTTCCCACTGCCTCGCAGCGAGGCGGTGCGAAGGCGGATTGAAACGACGCGACTGCGGCAGAGCAGAATCCTGCCGGCCGATGGTGGCGGGGCCGCGTGGAGGGGGATGGACGGACCGTCGCTCCGCACAGCTCGTACTGTATGCACTTATCCAGCACAGCGGCAGGTCGGCCCACCCTTATCAGAAAATTATAGGCAGATCTGCGCTCGCGGAAGCGAATTTTACGGGCGCGAGCCTTGATCACGGACGTATGCTCCGTACATGCGGCCGGCTCGTACGAGTAGCGCAGTCCGACACCGGTCCAGCGACACGAGATTGCTGGTGCGGGGGGGCCTTTGCGGCCAACCGGGACTGGCACCGAGGTGACGAGTGCCGCCTGACTGCGACTGCAACAACAACAAACCACTGGAGCCTGCTTCCCTCCCTTATCCGCGTCAAGTTGTGCAGCAGCCGCACACCCTGTTCTGGTTGGGCATCTTATCCAAGGACGCTTCCGCCGGACAATGAATCATCGGCTGGCGTCATCTGCTGAATGCGATTGTCTCGCTCCCCCGTCGATGAGAGCGGCAGTCGTTCGTCTCTCGTGTCTCAGACGCCGTCGCCCACAGGCGCAGGTGAGACAAGGGCGACGCAAGTCATCGTCGAACGCAGTCGTCGCCCAACCGCCGGCGGCGGTCAGCGGCGGCGCGCGCAGTCGCACTGTCTCGCCCCACATGCCACATGCGCTTAAATTTTTAGTTGCATGTTTCGCTTTATCGATGCGTTCAGGCTCTGCAGCCCCGCCAAGCCGGCCGCATCCTGCACTGTACGCCCCGATGGCCCGGCTAGAAATACGGCGCCTGCCACTTGCTCCCACCCTCCGCCCTCCTTGACTCGGATCTCCCTAGAATTTCTCTCGCTCTCCAAGTTCAAGCGTCGTCTTCCGTTGCCTTGCCTTTTGTCACTCGTGCTCCTCTGTAGCGCATCGCGCCGTGTGCAAATCCCGTCTCGAGACTCCGCTATCGCCTTGCTGTCTTAGACTGGAGTGGCCCGGCCATCTCCGACCGTCGCTCACCTACGTACACAAACACACGCACCGCCCGACTTCTGTGCCTGTGTCTGTTGTCGTAAGCGCTCGTTTCGCAGAGAAACCATGACCCTAACGAAGCAGGTCCGTCTTCGTAACCCCGACGACTTTCCCACGCTTCAACTCTTTCTGCTGGGTAAGCTGGCCGCCTCGCCTGCCCGACCGTACGCCCACGGCTGACACTCGCTTGCAGCAATTGTTCGCCTTGCCGAGCCCATCGCACTCACATCCATCTTCCCCTACGCCTGGGCTCTCGTCAAGAAATTCAAAATCGGCGATGAGCAAGATGCGTCCTTCTACGCCGGCCTCCTCATTTCGTCCTTCTCCCTCGCGGAGGCCCTGATGGGCATGTACTGGGGCGGCCTGTCGGACCGAATCGGCCGCAAGCCCGTTCTGATGCTGGGATGTGTGGGAACCATGTTGAGCATGATTGTGGTGGGCTTTGCCTCCAACATTTGGGTCGCCTTGATCGGCAGAGCCTTCGGCGGCCTTCTCAACGGCAACATCGGCGTTATTCAAACCATGGTTGGCGAACTCGTGACCAAACCTGAACACGAACGTGAGTTGCTTCAAGCCGATCCCTCATCCCGACCTGCGCTGACAATCTACAGCTCGCGCCTTCGCCGTTATGCCTTTCGTGTGGAGCATCGGGACCATCATCGGACCATGCATCGGCGGAACTTTCGCAGATCCCTATGAGTCCTGGCCCAACGTGTTCCCCGAGAATGGCTTGTTCGGACGCTTCCCCTATCTCCTGCCGAACCTCATCTGCGCCTCTCTCTTGCTCGTCAGCATCGTTCTCGGATTCTGCCTCCTCGACGAGACCCATCCAGACATGCAACCACGGATGCTCCTGCCTGCAGACACATACGTCTCCGAAGAGACGCCGCTGATGGAAACTTCGGATGCCATGAAGCGACCAGCGGTGGACTTGCGGGCTGAGACTTACGGCACCATGCGAAGCGCCAACGGCGACCTCAACGAAGACGAGTGTGTCGGCATGTCCATGACGGAGAAGAGCGGGCTCGTGACCGCCATCTGGAACAAGCGCGTCGTCGGCTTCATCGTCGCCTTGTCCATCTTCACCTATCACTCCATGACATACGACCATCTCATGCCAATCTTCTTCGAGGACGAGCGTTCGTCAACCATCACCCTCGCCAGCGCCGGCCTTCCAGCCATTTTCAAGTTTTCTGGTGGTTTGGGGCTCTCTCTCCGCGACGTGGGCATGATCATGGCTGTCAACGGAGTCATCGCTCTGCTTGTCCAAGCCGTCATCTTCCCGCTGGCGGCCGAGAGGGTCGGTGTGTACAAACTCTTTCTCATTGTTACGGTGTTGCACCCCATCATTTACGCAATTGTCCCTCTGCTACTCCTTGTCCCCGAGTCCTTGATCTTCCCGGCCATCTACTCCTGCCTCGCCATCCGAAATATCCTCTCCATCACACTCTACCCTCTACTCCTCATCCTCATCAAAGAGTCTACCCCTTCTTCCTGCGCGCTAGGCAAAGTCAATGGCTTGGCTGCCAGCGCTGGCGCCGCCTGTCGCATGGTGGCCCCTCCGGTCGCAGGATTTCTCTACACCTTTGGCAGCAAGATGGACTGCACCGCCCTGGCCTGGTTCGGCAGCGCCGTAGTTGCTACCATTGGCGCGATACAGTGCTTTTTCGTGCCGCGGGAACGATGCAACGACAAGTCCGAAGAATCGGCGACTCCACAGCACAAGCAAGGGCCAACCGCCATCTGTACTGAAGTTTCAGACGATGAGCAGTGATTGGTCTACGAACGACTCGATCCCTCTTCACAGCGCTCGCCGCAAGTGGCTATCCCCTTTGAATCATGCTGTCCACCCTCGCTAGGCGCTCTCTCACCCGGAGTGGCGAGGAAACAGTTGACGATTTAACAGTTTTACAAATCACGAACGCGAAGGGATGCGCGTGAACTGGCTGTGGTCAGCGTGGCGTTGTTCACATTCATAAAGAACAAGAAGAAGAAGAAGAAGAAGTAAAAGGCATTGTCTTATAGCGTGTCTGGCTCATTGTTGGCGCGATATACCACGGTTGACGTTGTTTAAGTCACATGGCGGCAGCATGGTTGGCGTTTGGTGCTTTGGGACAAAAGTGTATTTACAGCCATTGTTTTCCCCTCACAATAAATCGAGGCAGGACAGGTATATAGCAGAATGGTATTAGTTTAATAGGCTGACCAGAGGTCTACAATCTTGCTCGTGATTTCGCTGCTCGGGCCGGGATGGTTGTAAGTGAATGGGTATTGACACTGTGCAGGAGAGCAGCCTCCGAACGCGACAAGGGGCGCAGAATATTTAGAGAAAATATACGACGGGGTGCAAAACTCATCCTTTGACATCGTCTACATGCGGCGATTGAATAATTTCTTCGGCATGCATATAAAGACAAGCATAAGGACTAACTTGGTGTGATGGGTTGTGGTGTTTTTAGACGACGCCCAATAGAAATTTCGCTAACCTCGGAAAAGTTGGGGAACGTCCCTCTATGGAAATTTTGTGAACGCCATCAAATGAAATCTCACAACACACTCAAGAACGACAACAGACGATTGAAATCATAAAGTGCACGCAACCCGGAGCATTAATTCAAGAAAAATAATACGGAGAATTCAGACCCAAGGACGGGGAGAGGACGATAGACTGAAAGGCTTCGGCCTCATCACACCGGCGACATGGACATCGAAAAGATGCTCTCGGAGCAGATGGACAGGGCCATGAGCCTACCTCAACAAGCAGACGGGACCGGCGCGGAGGGCTCTGCCGATGCGATGAAGCCGTCGCTGTCGCCGGCGCGGAACATCACGGCGGGCAAGACGGTGGACGAGGTTTGGGCAGAGCTGAACAAGTCGCCGCTCTTCATGACGGAGCTCGAGGAGAACGACGACACGGCGGCGCTGCAGGCGCTCTCCTACGAGGGTTCGGCGCTGGAGAACGCTGCCGACTTTAAGGAGCGCGGTAACGAGTGCTTCAAGGTCCGGGGCTACGTCGATGCCAAGGAATTCTACACCAAGGGCATCCTCGTGCTGGCGGCCGAGGAGCGCAAGCGGGCCAAGGGCGAGACGACGACGAACCCCGAGGGCGAGCCCGACTCGGACGAGGAGATCGCCAAGCAGCGCGAGATGCTCGAGGCGCTGTACGGCAACCGCGCGGCGTGCCACCTCAGCCTCGAGAACTACCGCAGCTGCTGGCTCGACGGCGCGGCGGCGCTGCGGCTCAACCCGCGCAACGTCAAGGCGTGCTACCGCAGCGCGCGGGCGCTCCTCGCCGTGGACCGCATCGCCGAGGCCGACGACGTGTGCGCGCGCGGGCTGACGCTCGACGCGGACAACAAGGCCCTGCGCGACGTCGCCGACGACATCATCAAGCGCGCCAAGCAGCTCGACGCCAAGCGCAAGAAGGAGGCCGAGCGCGAGGCCACCGAGAAGCGGCGCGCGTACCTCCTCAAGGCGGCGCTGGCGGCGCGCAACATCCCGACGCGCGCGACGGCCCAGCCGCCCGAGATGGAGGGCACCAAGCTCGAGCTGGTGCCGGACCCGGACGACCCGCGCAGCACGCTCGCGTTCCCGACGGTGCTGCTGTACCCGCTGCACCTCGAGAGCGACTTCATCCGCGCCTTCAACGAGACGCAGACGCTCGAGGACCACCTCTCGTACGTGCTGCCGCTGCCGTGGGACACCGAGGGCGCCTACACGCCCGCGGGCGTGTCGTGCTACGTCGAGACGCGCGAGGGCGGCGTGCTCAAGATGGGCAAGCGCGTGCCGCTGCTCAAGGTGCTGGGCACGGGCAAGGTCGAGGTCGTCGACGAGGTGGTGCGCATCTTCGTGGTGCCGACGGGCCAGGCCGACGAGTGGGTGGCCAAGTTCAAGATGCAAAAGGCAGCGGAGAGAGGGGCCGCGAGCTGACGACGAGGAAGAGATGGCGAATCTTGATGATGATGACGATGATGCCCGACCGGGAGAAGGAATCGGGGGGAAAGGACGAGAACAGTCAATCCAAAGGTGCTCTATTACACTGCCTACCCAAAGTCTATTCCCAGATATCCATCCCGATATTTCCCCAACATAGAAAATTTGGAAATCCAAAAGTACCAACAAGATGTCTACGTAGTGCTCCCTAAGTTCTCGACGAAGTGACGTCTTTTTGTCTTGTAAATGTCGTCCGGAAGTTCCGAACAGATTTCCGACCAACGCCGGACCGGGGCTGTTATTCCTGCGCATTTGGGGTACTATCATTCGGCCGGTCCAGCTCCGCCTGCGAGAAGCTCCTCGTCTTCCTTCTGCAACCTCATGAGGACCTCTGCCGCGGCGTGGTCTGGGGCACTGGCCGGCTGCCTCATCCGCTCGTCTCCGATGTCCTCCTCAAGTAGTTTGACTCCAGCGCCGACACTGGCTGTCCTTGATGTGGCGCTTCTGGCAAGTGCATTTTCAGAGCGTATCTGGTCCACTCGTCGTCTCTTCAGATCCCGGAAATCATTGCTAATGCTTGGGGTGGTCGAAGCCTGCGTTTGAAAGATACCTTCGCATGCATGGGGGGACGGCTGTGAACACGCCGGCCGCCCGTCACAGGTCGCATCGCTTCGTGATGATAGTCCACCCATGTCCAACGCCTTCCGTGGTGAACCCTCCCAGCGTATTACAGGCTCGTATGTGCTGCCAATACTATCCACTGATGTCAAAGCAGGTGTGATTTGAGGAGGCTGCCGAAAGTATGGATGCAAATCTTGGTCTTGTATCGGTCGATAGCTCAGCAATCGTGGGTAAGTCGACGGTTCCTGGAGGGCAGTAATCGTCCTCATCCTGTGAGCATCGCGCGAAACTATGGCTTCCCGCGTTGCTTCTTGCACCAGCTGTTGGCTGATGACCATCTCTGCAAAGTCCGAAAACCGAGGAGGCGTACACTCCGATGGGAAGTCGGGGCCAAAAAGCGGGATCAAAGCTCCTGAAATTTCATGGCAGAACGTGGCACACACAGCCCTTGCACATCGGTACGGCATCCAGTATCCTAAACTTTTATGTAAATCATTCCAAAAACGTATTGTCAGCTTCAAGGGGGTGGCTACCTTGAGCACTCACGGATCCCCCAGTGATGCTAGGGGATATTTCCCGTAGCCCAGGATTCTTGTCCAGCATTTGCGATGGTTTTGTCTGATTAGCATCAGCATTTGGACTTTATTTGACTTAGTCAAGTCCGTAAAAGTCACCTTTCCGTATCCCAAGCATTTGAAGAACGGGGTCATACGGACAAGCCCAATGTTGTAATCCCACATCACCTTGTACGTGGTCGGCTGGCCCGGAATGCGAAACTCATACTTGAATGCTGCGCGTCACACTCAGCGAATGGTATTCAGGGTCGCACGTACAATCTCACCTTCGATGCTTTCTCTTCCGGTCTTCTCGTAAAAGTCTTTCTTTGTGCTGTTGTAGGGAATGTGCTCACAGAACCTCTGTATATGCCCGAAGGAGCTGATCTGATACCTTGCGATGCTCTGGTTGGCGGCCTCGTCGACCACCTCGAAGGGCGGAAACCGGACAGGTCCTTGAGTCTGTGACTTGAGTATCGTCGTTGCGCTTCTTGACATTCTGCTCTTGGGCGCGATGCGAACACCCCTTGCGTCTTTCGATGTCGTCGCAGTATCGGGCGTTGAGTTCGCCACGGCAACGCTGGCTGGTTGGGGCAAACAAGAAGCGCGGCCATTTTCAGGGGCAGGGTTCAGAAGCGCCTGGAGAGGCAGCATAGCGCAGGCGGCGTTTGCGATCAAACCAGTTCAGGGGGAAGGGAAGAGCGTGCTGCTTAGCTCGCCGAAGAGAAGGACAGTTTGTGGATCAACAGCTGGCGACGACGGCGATGCACAAGACAAGAGGGACGGCCAGTGTTGTACGGCAAACGTACATTCCCCTGGTAGAAAACATAAAATTCCAGAGCTCGAGGAGACAATACATCCTTACTCGGCTATCCATGGCAGGCAAACAATAGAGGAGTGGGAGTTGGAGCTTGTCGGCTGCGTCTCGCTTGTTGTATACGCTGAGGCAGGCATGGCAAGGCTCTCCATGACTCTTAGCCTTCTCGGCCCAGCAACTGCTCGCCAGACAGAACTTAAAGACTGGCAATTGCCGGGCGTCACTGATGACACAAGAATGCCCTCGTCAAATCAGATAAACAACCACGGGTTTCTGATACCGTTCCTGTCATCTCCTATTCCGTTTGTGGGTCTCAAGCGACTTTTATCTATGGATTCGGCTACATATATTCAGTGCCTGACTCCTGTTTCCGCTCGAGCCAGATGGTCAGTACACAGAAAATTGTGCCCCTCGACTTACCTGCAAGGGTTCATGCCTGTATTGGGTGTTGAACTGATGCATTATACTCAGCTATATGCCAGAAGATTCAGCAATCGCTTGCCCCGTGCCATGGCGTCTCGACGCTTGTGCATCAGACGAGCTGGAGAACTGTTGGTCTTCGCAACTTGCCTTCCCGTTGTCCCCACGCATCAGCGGAGATGAGGTAGCATGGTGGCTCCGAGGGCGGACAGGGTACTCAAACACCGGCTGGCGGTTCCACAGAGCCGAATTTCTTCTTGGCAAAGACGCAGGTGAGCAAGTGGGCCACGGCATATACAGGAACGATTCACTTCAGAGGCGGGGAGATTTTGTGATAGGATCGCTTCAGGCCGCTCAGAAAAAATTGTCTGGTAGAGGCTTACTTTCCCCCCCTCAAATTGCACTACCGAAGAGGAGAGTCGGCTGTTTGAAGGCGGTGGGTTGACAGCAGGTGCCGGGGTTGCGGGTGTGTGCATCACTTGCAGCACCATTCCTCTACTGTGATCCGGCATTCTGTGTCAGACCCGTAGAACAAAGCGGCGAAGCGGAATGTTTCTAGCAATAGATTTCCATCTTTTACCCACATGTAGGTACCCATAATCGCGTTTGCGGCTCGAACACAGTTGGCGTCGAGGACGAGTGAGAGTGTGTACCCTTTCCGCGTGGCTCCAAATTGCATCTTCGGACTGGCGGATCTTGTCTCTGCTCGGCTAGCCGGCTAGACGTTTCATGTCCTCCTCTACGGTGGCAATCGCACGGCGAATTGGTCTCATGCTAGCATTACATTCCCAAATGGTGTCAGGCGTAGCAAAAAGAATGCTCCTCGGCCTCTGATCAGATCCGGCCTTACACTTAGCAAACAAGAAGCCACAGGTGCTACACTTTCCCGTCTGCAACCACACATGCTGCACTACGCGCATCGGCGACTGAAAATCTCCGATTGGGGGTCACAGACTCTTACATCCTCTGCGCGACAGTCAGCGGGCGAGAGGTGTGTTTACCTATGTAACCACGCGAGTGGCACTTGTCCAGGCCAAGATGTCTGCGGTAGGCAAGTGTCATGGACGCCCGGCTGTCACTTGACGGGCCAAGTCTCCGGTGCCATGTCGGCCACAGGCCCGTCTATGGCGCACAGGAGCAAGTTTGGTGCCAGTAGCAGGTGCCACATGTCACAAGATGTCTCGCAACAGGATGCCGAATCGGGGCAACAAGACTTGACAATGCTCGAGTCAAGACGACCAGGAGCGGCTGCAGGCCAATGTGACGCGAAGCCGTCTGAACTGCAGCGGGCCGACGGATCGATATGGAGAGCTTCCGTCAACTGACGTGGTCTTCCAAGGGCCAGCTGGCTAGATATCGCGTCAGGGGCGAAATCACTCTCAGATGTCATTCTTACCTAGACGATCGGTCCGTTCAATGCCATGAGTAGTCAGCAATGGCATGCCTACGTACCGCTTGGAACCGGCAAAGAGCTCACACCATCAGGAGAATTGCTTCGACGCGGCGCATCCTTGTTTACGGCATGAGCGCCACATGGCAGAACATGAAGCTTAAAAAAGGAACATTCTCGATCGAGACATGAAGCGCACATCCGGAAACCATGACAGTGAAACACGCATCGTGGACTGGCCACGCAGTGACACCATCAGCTCCATCCAGCAGGGCCATCTTGGACATGGTAGGACAATGGCGTAAGCCATAGCATGGCGTCCAAACTGGCCGGCATACGGAGAGGGAGTTTGCTGCAGCGTTCCCTATGGGGGCCTGTGTTGCCAGACTCGGTTCGTTGAGAGCACTGAGAAATGATCTCTCGTCTTCTGCTTTGTTCAGTCTCAAGTCAAGAGGTACAGCAGAGTGTAGTGAAATCTGTAAGAGTGTGTATTGGCCGGCCCACAGCACATGCCATGGACTGAAGAGAGGCCGAGCTGGCGCACTTGGACTTGTTGGAGAAGTTTCGGATTCTGAAGCATGCGCAGAGGTTCTTAGGGGTTCTTGAAGTAAGAAAATCCGAGATGCACAGTGCAAACGCCGTCGTGAGCTGGATGACTTGCAGCTGTCTTAAACACGGAGAGTCTTCAACTGCACGTGACCTGGACGCTGGGACTGGCGCGAAGGAATCCGGCCCATGCCGGCCACGACACTATGCCTGAGGCAGCAAGACACGGTGCCTCCACCAGCGGGCCGAAATCTTGGGCCGGCGCGTCTCCGATATTGTTTACGCGGCGGGACCGTTGCAAGCACAACAACAACACCCTTCACTGCGCTCCTTTAAGGGTCATGTGAACAGCGCCCAGCCTGGCACGCCCTGTGTTCTGTTTCGCAGTTGCCTCGCGACTCTTTGTGCGAGCACTTCCGGCTGTCCGGCCCAGTCACTCTTTGTTCCCGTCGCCATCTCAGCGTCCAAGACGGCTGCCTTCTTTGTTCCTGTCGACGCTTTTGCGCTTTGCGACCCAGACGACGCCATCCCCTCGCCCGCTCTTATCTACGTCCGCCGACATGGATTCCGATATCTCGGACGGCTCCGTCTTCAGTATGGACGACGAGTCAGACGGCTTCGTTCCAGATGTGGTGCGTAGTTCTCCTTTCGCCATGGCGCCGGCTGCACTACAGCTGGCAGCTGCCAATCCACTTCGCGCGGGGGTCGGCACTGCACAAGCACATTACCCTTCGTCTTGCAACGCCGTCAAGGCTCTTCTCATCACATGAGTTGATTACAAGATGCCGAAGCAGTGGAAGAAGGCAACTCTTCACTGAGCCCGAGAGCACCCAGCGCCACGTCGCAGAAGAGCCAGCCCTTGCAGAGCACATGCTGATGTCCAAAATGCAGAAAACGAAGCCGGCTGCTAGTCGGCCTGCAGTGAAGAAGACCACACAAGCAGCTTCAAAAGCCAAGCCCGCAGCCAAGAAGCGCCCAAAGCCCGATAGCGACATCGAGGATTCGCTGGGAGAGTCCTCGGGCTTCTCCCACACACCTCCGAGCTCCAAGAAGCAGAAAAAGGCCCCCCCGGCCAAGAAGGCTGCTGGGAAGCCGCTGGCCGAGCTTGAAAACGACAGCATGGTCGTTGACGCACCCGCCAAGCCCAAGTCGAGCAAGACTGCCACCGAGACATACCAGAAGCTCACGCAGCTTGAACACATCATCAAGCGCCCAGATACCTACATCGGATCAGTCGAGAAAACTGACCAGCAGATGTGGGTTTTCAACAAGGAGACGTCGTTGATGGAGTATCGCAACATCACCTTCGTTCCTGGTTTCTACAAGATCTTCGATGAGATCCTGGTGAACGCTGCCGACAACAAGCAGAGAGACAGCTCCATGACGCAAATGAAAATCAACATTAATCGTGAGACCGGAGAAATTTCCGTGGAGAACAACGGCAAGGGCATTCCGATTGTCATTCACGAAAAGGAGCAGATCTACATTCCCGAGCTCATCTTTGGTCATCTGTTGGCTGGCTCCAACTTTGATGACAATGAGCAGAAGACCGTCGGTGGTCGCAACGGTTACGGTGCCAAACTTTGCAACGTCTTCAGCACGGAGTTTACTCTGGAATGCCAGGACAGCGAGCACGGCAAGCGATACAAGCAGACGTGGACCGACAACATGCAGAAAATGCACAAGGCTAAGATCACTTCGAGCAAGACTGCAGACTTTGTCCGCGTTACGTTCAAGCCGGACTACAACCGCTTCGGAATGCCAGAAGGGATCAGCGACGATCTAGAAGCACTTCTCTACCGAAGAGTGTACGACATGGCAGGTACCGTTCGAGGCGTCAAGGTGTCCATCAATGGAGAACAGATCAAGCTCAAGGACTTCAAATCATACTGCGACTTGTATGCCAAGTCGATCGCCTCCGAAAGAAGCATGGAGGAAGGCGGTACGCCGACGTGTACCGTCGAGATCGACAAGGACAAGGGTCATCCCCGCTGGGAGGTTGGCTTCACGGTCTCCGACGGCACATTCCAGCAAGTGTCCTTTGTCAACTCCATCGCGACGACCTCGGGCGGCACGCACGTGAATTACATCGCTGACCAGATCACCGCCTCGCTGCTCAAGGCTCTCAACAAGAAGCAAAAGGGTCACACCTTGAAGCAGAGCCATCTCCGTAACCACATCTTCATCTTCGTCAACTGTCTCGTGAACAATCCTGCATTCACATCGCAAACAAAGGAGCAGCTGACGACCAAGTCTAGCCAATTTGGCAGCAAGTGCGTCCTAGGCGAGGACTTCCTCAAGAAGATTGCCAAGTCTGAGGCGATTTTGAACATCATGGAATTTGCTCAGAAAAAGGCAGACAAGATGATGTCAAAAAGTGACGGCAACAAGCGTTCCAGGGTCAGCAATGCTAAGCTTGTCGAAGCCAACTTGGCAGGAACTCGACGAGGCCACGAATGCACGCTTATCCTCACGGAAGGTGATTCGGCAAAGGGCCTGGCAGTCTCCGGCAGAGCTATTCTGGACCCCGATCGCATCGGCGTCTTTCCCCTCCGAGGAAAGCTGCTCAATGTGCGAGATGCCTCGATTGATCAGATCACCAAGAACCAGGAGATCCAAAACATCAAGCAGTTCTTGGGTCTAAAGCACAAGCAGGTGTACACAGACACGAAGAGCCTTCGGTACGGCCACCTGATGATCATGGCCGATCAGGATCACGACGGTAGCCATATCAAGGGCCTTCTCATCAACTTCCTTCAGGTCCAGTTCCCTTCGCTGCTCCAGATTCCCGAGTTCTTCCGCGAGTTCATCACTCCCATCGTCAAGGTTTGGCAGGGCCCGAACCCGAAGAAGCCGCTCAAGCTGAAGAGTTTCTTCACGCAACCAGAGTACGAGGAATGGAAAGAGGCCCACAAGGCCGAGCAGAGCCGGTGGCAGAGCAAGTACTTCAAGGGTCTGGGAACAAGCACCAACGAAGATGCGCAGGTGTACTTCACCAACCTGGACGAGCACTTGAAAGAGTTCCAAGTGATGAAGAGCGAGGAAGCAGAACTTTTTGACTTGGCCTTCTCGAAGAAGAAGGCCGATGCCAGAAAGGAGTGGCTTGGCAACTTTGTCCCGGGCACCTTCCTGGACCACTCGACCAAGAACATCACCTACAGCGACTTCGTCAACAAGGAGCTTATTCTGTTCAGTATAGCTGACAACATGCGATCCATCCCCTCTGTCATCGACGGATTCAAGCCGGGTCAGCGGAAGGTCATCTACGCGTGCTTCAAGCGTAACCTGGTCAAGGACAAGAAGGTGGTGGAGTTGGCAGGCTACGTCTCCGAGCAGACTGCATACCATCACGGCGAGCAGTCGCTTCAGCAGACCATCATTGGCCTGGCTCAGAACTTCGTCGGATCAAACAACATCAACTGCCTGGAGCCAAGTGGAAATTTCGGTTCCCGACTCAAGGGAGGCTCTGATGCTGCCAGCCCCCGTTACACGTTCACTCGTTTGTCACCGTTTGCACGAAAGATTTTCTCTCCGCTCGACGAGCCGTGCCTAAAGTACAACATCGACGACGGGAAGCCCATCGAGCCCGAGATGTATGTTCCGGTCCTCCCCATGGTGCTCGTCAACGGCGCCGATGGTATTGGTACGGGGTGGAGCACGTCCATTCCCAACTATCACCCCATGGACATTGTCAAAAACCTCAAGCGTCGCATGGGTCGTTTGGATCCGGATGATGCCGAGGAGAAGCCATTTGATACCATGATGCCGTGGTTCCGAGGCTGGAAAGGAACCCCAGAGACCGCCGGGCCTGACCGTTACAAGTTCAACGGCATTGCCTACCCGAACGAGCAGAACACCAACGAGATCATCATCACGGAACTGCCCATCCGCGTGTGGACCGATGACTTCAAGCTCAAGCTCGAAGGCATCATCAGCGGCGCCGACGGTCCTGCCTGGATCAAGGACTACAAGGAGTTCAACGACCACAAGACGGTCCACTTCGAGATCATGGTGGACGAGAAGCACATTGAGAAGGTCATGTCAGAGGGCCTGTTGGAGCGCTTCAAGCTCACGAAGCAGGTGGCGACGTCGAACCTGGTGGCATTTGATGCCAAGGGCCAGATTCGCAAGTACGACAGGGTGGAGGATATCCTGGAGGAATACTACCACTACCGTCTTGCCGTGTACTCGGAACGAAAGGTAAGCGCATATGAACCGCAGCTGGACAAAGCACGGGGCTAACGCATTGCAGAAACACTGGCTTGGCGTTTACCACGCCGACTACCGGAAACTCAAAAACCAGGCCCGTTTCATCCAGGAGATAATTGACGGCGATCTGGTAGTGAGCAAGAAGAAGAAGGATGCCCTCGTCCGCGAGCTTCGTGACCGCAAGTACGAGGCTTTCCCTCGTGCGTCAATCGCGAAGAAGAAGGCTGCAGAGGACGAAGCCGACGGATCGGGAGACGAAGCCGAGGATGACGTTGCTGAGGGCGGCGCGCGCGACTACGATTACCTTCTTTCGGTAAGACTACCCAATGTCGTAGCTTCTTCGGGAACCTCGTGCTAACATCAGCGGCAGATGCCCATCTGGTCATTGACTCATGAGCGACTTGAAAAGCTCAACGACGCCATTGCCAAAAAGAAAGCCGAGCACGACACGCTTTTGGCCAAGAGCGAGAAAGATCTGTGGTGCACAGACCTCGAAGAGTTTGTGGTCGAGTGGGAGAACCAGCTTGCTATCGACGCCGAGATCCAGACGAGCATCCGCCGTATGGGGCGCCGCGTGTCTAAGAAGATCGGCGCTGGCGCGGGCCGCGGACGCAAGATCAAGGATGACGACGACTATGAACCCGAGAAGAAGGGCAGAGGCAAGGCAAAGGCGACGGCCAAGGCCCCAGCAAAGGTGGAAACCAAGAGCTCGCAGAGGTTTGCGGAAATGTTTAGTGCCAAGCCGAAACCGAAGAAGGAGCCCACGGTTGACGCTATGGACCTGTCTGACAATTTCTCCGACGATGACTTTGCGGCCCTCAGCAGGAGCAAGCCAGCCAAGAGCTCTGCGCCTCGATCTCTATCTCAATCGCAGTCGCAGTCGCAGTCGCAGTCTCAATCGCAGTCTCAGTCGCAGTCGGAGGAGCCAGAGGTTGGACGCACCAAGCGTGCCGCCGCGTCAAAGGCCAAGACGCTGTTCGACGTCTCCTCTGACAGCGACGACGACGACAAGATGCTGGGCGACATCGGGGCCATGGTCAAGGGCATCGGTGACCGTGATGGAGAATCTGGCGGACGGCTCAGCCTCTACGCCATGAATCGACCCGAGTCCAGCCACGGCAACGCGGGCATGAGCGGGCTACCCAAGCTGAAGACGAAGGCGTCAAAGGCGTCCTTCGACGTGGACAGTCCTGACGAGACCAACTACGAAATGCTGGCTCGGTCTTCGCCGCACAAGACGGCGACGAAGGGAGAGGCGGCCGACAGCTACCTCTCCGATGAGTTCACCGCCGCACCAGCCAAGACGGCGTCAGTCAAGACGGTGCCAACGAAGGCTCCGGCTAGCACCACGGCATCGACAACTGAGGCTATCCTGGCAACAGTCAAGAAGCCACGCGGGCGCCCCGCCGGGTCAAAGAACAAGCCCAAGGCTGAGCCCAAGGTGAAGGCCAAGGCGGCGCCCAAGGCAGCGCCCAAGGCTACGACCCTGTCTCCCGCAGCCAAGGCATACGCGGCCAGGAAGAAGAAGACGGCTCTCGGGGACGAATCAGACGACGACATGGCCGGTTCCCCCTCACCAGTCTCGAAGCCCGCGCCACGAGGCCGGCCCGGGCGAGCCGCAGCCGCGAGACGGCCGATCGTGGTCGACGACGACTCGTCGATGAATCAGGATGAGAGCGACGATCCATTTGAGGTTGACGACGATGATGACTAGCTTATGTGACAGTATTGTGGGAGGCGGGGGGTCTGGTTTTGAGGGCAAGAAAGAATATGCATGAAATCATGCCGGCAGCTCGGCTTCCGGGCGAGTCGAGTACACGACGATAGAGGCATGGATGGACAGGAAGCTTGCTTTGCTGAATGGCGTCAGGGAGGGGGAATGATATATTTGTATCTCATTTCATCTTTTACGTCTTTGCTGAATTATCCAAGCCCACACTCGGGCGGCGCTCTCTCCGCTCGTACAATTTTGACGGGCTTTTCTGCCATGCTAGGCAAAAGACTGCACCGTGTCGCGTTGCTGCAGCCTGCGAAAGAAAGTAAATTATATTTTGTAGTTTCAGATGGGCTGCAAGGACGCTGCAAAGGAGAGAATGTAAGTGGCTCAAGGCGATGAGGCCTCGCGCGATCAGTGTTCTTGCGCGCACGGCTGTAGCTTCCGTGCCAACCACGCGAGGTGGCCGAAAGACGACACCAAATGAAAGCAGCACTCGAGTACTAAAACTTCAATTCATCATTGGCTGAGAGCGCCGAAACAGGCGAGAAAGCCGGCCAGCGTGAGGCCATTGTCAGATCCAATGCGATGCTAGCGGAAGACTGAATCGCTCGAAGTGAGGCCATGAAAATGCAACAGAGCCACAAAGTCGCCATCCCATCCCCGATCGACCGGGTGGTGTTACCAAAGAAGAGCGATGAGTTGGGGCCTACCGGGTAGTATAAAACGGGTTCAGCGCATGAACGACGCCAGAGCGGAGATGCGCGGCTGAATCACGGCCATGAGCCGCGGCTAGTATAGGGCGAGGAACGAATTTGAACTCGGCATGCTCGGGCTATGCGTCTTCGGCGTTGCCCAGACTAGGCCCGAAGCCGACAGGATTACAAGGTATTATGAGTACAAAGCAAGCCGGTTCGCCCAAACCAGGCAAAGGCAATACACACCCCTGCTTCTTCCACCATTCACCCCTTCACCCTTGATTCTCAGTCGGGGTGGTTAGCGGATGCAGCCTGACTTGCAGTGCTGCTCGGGTAATTTGATACAAGGCGCTCCCGTATAAGTACACACCTCGCGTTGCCCTGACATATTCACTCCGCAGCCTGGTGCTGCCTACTCCGTACACCTGGTAACAATATCTGCTTCATATCATCCCCCCGTTTGATTCTCTACATACATCGGTTCGTCCTGCTCGACCCTGCACTGGTAGTCAATTCAGTTTGGCACGACGATGTCCAGGTATGGGCTGTATGGGATACATGAGAGGCCTACAGGGGCGACTTCGTTGGCTACCTATATGCGGACTTGCTCTCGAGGCCCAACAAGCATCAAGGCTCTCAAAATGTCAATCTTCAATATGGCTACCTCAAAGAGAACGGTACCAGAGTGTATCCTGCAACTATTTTTATGTGCAGTTTCCCCCGTCCGACGGCCTCTAGTTGCGCTTTGCTCAAGCATAGCGAGATAACTTCCCTTCTTCCTGAAATACCCGATGAATTGCTGAATTCTCGTCCAAAATCGGAGTGCAAGCAGGGCTCTGTGGTTTCTAAGGCAGCTGTTAGTCTATTTTCTGCATCCTCTTCGCCCATCGGATTGGCATGATACCCGTTGCTAACCCAGGTTTCGCCAGTGCATTTGCTCGCTTCGACATGGCTGTTCATAGTATCTCTACGCGCGAGGAACATTTGAATTTGGACCCCGGGTTGGTCTTCAACAACTTTATGAAGAGGTTGCGGTCGCTACCCAACCCTAACCAGGAGGATCGAGGACACCCCGAGGCCAACTTTCACCATCTGGTCTCCGGCATGGATGTAGGTTACTACTCCTACCTCTGGTATGCTAACCTACTCCATCTTTCCCCGGTGTCACTTGATATACTGGTCATCATGAGGAGTAGCGCGGCCGTTTTCGCAGCGGACATATACCAGAACACACTTGTCGAGGATCCGCGGAGCCAGACAGCGTGGGGAAAATGTCGTCGCGGTATGTCTGCGGCGCCCTTAAAAGACGCCCAGCCGTCCATGTCCGGTTCCTAACCGGCGTGCGTTAAAGAGACACGCAGAGGTGGTGTGGAATTTCAATTTACACTCGAGCTCTTGAAACGCGGAGAATCTTCATAGTTAAGCACGAAGCTGTCTCATCTTCCGCGTGCCAGCAGGCGGTGGAGCCACTACACGGTATCAGCCAGCACCGCCGTGTCCAGATTGTTATGCGCTGTCGGCCCAGACCACTTGCCTGATCCAATCCAACATGAACTGTTATCATCATATGCGGCACTCGTGCAATTTTCAGAACTCGACCAGAAATTGAAGCTCGCACAAAGGTCGATGCACTCATCAAACGACGAGACTACCCCCTGGGCGATATTCGTGTTGCCTTGTATGCCCGTCCCACAAAGCTTGATGAATTTGAGACCATTTTGGGCGCCGTCGGGGACTGGGCCGTTTCTGCCGCTTGAAAACGCTGTAGACGTGTATGCGGTGCCGTTGGAGTCGGGGCAATCGCTGAAGTGTCCGGTAGCACCAGGGGATGCTGATGGGGAGGCTGAGGCCGATGTGAAAGATGTGGAGGCGCTCGTCGCGGCAGGGGGGGAACTGCCACTGCTGCTGTCACTTCTATTCAAGCGTTAGTTGATAATTAAAGGTCGTAACGGACGGGGGCAACATACGGTGACAGGTCGCTATGTGTTGAGTCGTTGCTTTTCGACGATAACCCGCCTCCCAGCCCACCGCCTAGAGCACCAGCGAAGATGATCGCCAGCGCAACTATGATGGTGACGAAGAAAGTCCGCTTGCTTACACCGCATACCGTTGGTTGGGGCGGTTGAGTTGCCGGTAGTGGTGACGACTCTTTCACAATTGGAACCTGCTGCGGCGGTGCGACGAAGTGATTGTCCGGCGGGTAATAGGCCTCTGGGTAGTTCTCGTGGTCCACATTGACTTGAGGCCCATCAGAGCCATGGCCCTGAAGTAATGGTTAGCATAAGTCACATTTGGGACTTGTTTTCTTACGGCATTAGCCATTGTGGCTTCGTCTTTTGGAGTATGATTGAGAGCCAGACGAGACCCCAGACTGGAGCTTCAGAGGAATACTGACTTGATATGCGAGACGTGCCTATCCATGTACGAGAATTTCTAAGCAGCCGCAGCTAATTACAAAACACCCACACGACTGGGGTTCATGCACCCGCGAGCCGCTTGAGCCAATAACTCTCGGCGGCTGGCTCCGCCGGCGGCGATGTGACCAGGGAGCAAAAAGTCGGGATTCGTGAAGATCTACACCGTACCCCGGACGAATACCCGTTTTGGTGGAGTTGAGAAACGGACCCTTGCCCCTGGCTATTAGGTGCATCTCAGCTGACAGGCACTGCTCCTCACCGTCGAAGCCACGTGAAAGCGGCAGCACCTCCTCCCAATACGGTGGACACAGCAGCACTTCGCAACATTAATCTGTTTGATCCGGGTACAACCTGTTATCCTTTTAGGGTATCACCTCACCGACGATAGTTGGCTTCGGCCATGCGGCATCTGAATCCTATTTTCCATCCCCCAGCGACGGCTACACATTCGATATGAACAATTTGCCGGGGTGAGTGGACAGACCGCGAGGACACGATTGGTGAGACAGGGCCCATAGGTGGATTGACGGAAGCCGGACAAACAGGGAGCATTTGGATCCCTAGGATTAGATGCTTCCTCATGCCTTTTGCGACCTTTCATGAGCTCTTGATAGTCCAACTGAGGAATTTTGCCCTCCCACTGCTTCCGAGATGGGCTTCGTTGCCTCTCATGTTCAATGTTCCTTGCCAGTTGCTCCCGTAACGATTGTTGAGCTGCGATGCTACGATGTAGATTTAACTGCTAACTGAGCTTGGCAGTTCTGGTGCCGGCAGGGCCCTTGACATCGGACCTCTAATACGGTCGCTGCGCTCGGACTTAAATGGGCTCTCTCTCCTCAACAAATTACCAAAGCCCTTCCTCTAGTCTTTTAGAATAGTTTCTTTTCTTTCCTATTTCTTACTGTAGCCTCTGTTTTTCTAAGCTTTCTTTAGGATAATCTGTTTTTTTCTCTTCTCTTTTTTCTTTTTAGCTCTTTCTGTCACTATCTAAGAAGAAACCGGCCGGCTAGATAGCTATGTAAGCTAAACAGACTGTTTTTTAAACCGTAGACATTTTGGGGTTGCTAGCAAGATTTCCCTGTCACAATCCGGACAAAATTAACCACCTGCGGCTTTCTAGGTTGCGCGCTTGTGTACATGTACTCGGAAATCTCCCGGCGTAGTGGACCGTTGGTAGCGGCGCTGAGATGGCCGGACTTCGGGTTGTTCGGTGGCATTTTGGTGGACGTGGCTTAGAAATTAATTCGATCCAGTAGGGTCCATTTTATGTGTCCCGTTCGTGTACGAGGTTCTTTAAACCTATGGCTATGTATGTTCGACCGGTGTGACTTGTGCAGTCATGTCAATACATGTGCTCAACGTGAAGTCAATGGCTTAAGAAGCAGGTAATACGGATGCTTACTATAAAGTTAATAGCTTAATAAGCAGGGAATACATATGCTCACCGTGAAGTAAATGGCTTGAGACGCAGGTAATACATGTGCTCACCGTGAAGTCAACGGCTTAACGAGCAGCCATACGTGGATGGAAAGCGGACTACCAAATTTAAAAAAAAATTACATGCATCGCGATGTCTCACTCGTGATGCATACATTTGGCCGAACTTTGCGCCGCCCGTATAGATTCCCGACCGAGAGCGTGGAGAGAACGTGATGTCAGAAGTTGGTTGAGAACAGGAATTAAGCTTTGTCTGTGCTAGGCAAGCGGCAACAAAGTCCAAAAGCAAAGCGATTTACACTTTCTCATACACCGCCGTGGTCAACTTTGCATTTAGGCCGATGGCGTTATACTTGTGACTCCCTCGGAATATTTATTCGTCATTTCCAGACAGCTTTCATCTCACCAATCTTACACGAATTTACCAACCTATACTACCAATCTTTTACGGCCTGTCAAGACCACAGTCTACGAAGATTATACCGTCAACAAGCTCTGCACTTCAGACCCAGATCGGGAACCCCAAAAAAAGGAAAACTACGATCAATTTTTACAATTTATCATTCTAGTCTGCTACAAGAAACATCATGGCCGCCGTGCAGCTTGGTCCTCCGCCAACCCAATCATTCGCCGCACCAGGGAATAAAACAACAGATCAGCAATCTGAGCCCTCACCGAAGCAACTCTTAGCTGAGGCTATTTCCGCCGTGGAGCAGCGTCTCCGAGAAGTCGGGCAGAACAAGCGTCTTGGATTTACATACGCTCACATGTTCAAGATCTACAAGGCACTGGATTCTGCTGATAACCGCCACGTATCGAACAATACTGAGGGTGTACTGCCGCCAGATGAGAAGGATGAGACTCCGACAATGACAGAAAAGTTTGAATTGGCTTTGGACGGAACCGTGGCATTGCAAACCCATCTTTTTGAAATACAGGACGTGTTTCCGGAGGGATACTTTGGCAAACAGGCACCGCCAGAGGAAGTCCCGAACGATATTTTGAAGGAGATGCTGACGAAGGTGTTGACGGTAATTAATGATCTAGCATGTGCGATCGAGCTATACAATGACTTTTTAGGATATATGAGGGGATATTGGGATGAGATCTACAAAAAAGACCCCAAGGAGAAGGCTGAAAAAGCGGAAGAGAATGCTGCGAGACGAAAACGGAACACGGACTCGTTGATGGTCGCCAACACGGCTCTCACTAAACTCCTTATTGCTACATGAATTAACGCCGCACGAACCAGTTAGTATTGGTTCTGTCTGCAACCATCATAGTACTAGTATTAAAAAAAGACCCCCCTGTTCTTGTTTCACTGCCATGAAACGTCTCATACCGTCATCACTCGCGGTGAAAACCCGAAGTAAAACAGCCTCCCCAACTCCAGGTATCTAGCAAAAAAAA
>JALHBU010000195.1:0-28017 GCA_024340005.1 Tolypocladium tropicale | reverse complement strand
GGGGGGGGGCGGCAACCCGTGTTCTTTAAGGAGGCCAATGCCCCCGGTGTCGGTGCTGTTCTAGCATCCCGCAAAAGATTAAGCAGCGGTATAACCTTGATACGCGAGTAGGAATTTGTATTCTATTAAATTATCACGGCCGCCTTAGGACTTGGTCATGCAGTGGCTTAGGCTTATGAAAAGCTAGACTTGTTACTTGGATCTCCTTGTCGTCATTACCAACACCGTCACTCTAAGAAGGAAGCTCGCGACCAAACTCACAGACGGCCCACGCCTTAATACTCGCTTTTCTTTTGGCCGAAGCCAGCTCTTTGTCTCTGACCTTAAGGGCAACAATACTTCTTTCGCCTGCTTGGTCCGAAAGTAACACATCTGGATATGCCTTGTTCGTTACGGTGACATCAATGTCGACGCAAAGCGAGATTAGCAGAGTCGAGCCTGCAGGAAGTGCAATAATACTACTGAGCGGCAAATATATATGACTTTCTCGTTCAGGAATGCGATTTTTGTCCCGTTCGAATTCAACGTCTTCGTATATAGCGACGCCACCGATGAGGCAGGCGTGCGGATTACCCCTTCTCGAGCCCTGTTGATCTAAGTATAGAGAATCCTCTTCAAGAAAAGGTCTTCCGTAGCCTTCTCCCAGGAGCCCTTATCTTGATTCAGTCGGCGCAGCTAGACTATCTTTGCCCGGATTGAGCTTCGTATTCGACGTAATGATAACCTGACTCTGTATGCTGCTGACCGCTACTTTGTTACGTTGGCTGTCATTGTATGTAGTTGGCTGTCGCTATAGGTCCTTTTTGCGTTGATGAGATGAAACCTGTCTGCATATATGCTATCCCGCTCTTGGTAGGTCCTAGCATGAACTTTCAGGTGCCGCAATCACTCGCAATAGGCCTAGAATGCTCTCCGACATCATTCCTTTCTTCAAGCAGCGTCAAGTTGTTGCTCTTGTTTATTAGCTGCTGCTGTCTGCAGTTGGCTGTTGTTGCAGGTCGCGGTGCGTTAGCGGAAGAAAGCGTTGACAGTACATATCACAGGCTTTCCCTCTAGAGGCAGGTATTAGCATGCATTGTCTAGTGAAATTCAGTCGTTCCTCTCTAGTTTATCATTACCAAGCGGGTGGACAAGGGATACGGATTGCTTAAGTTGTTCAGAATGTCCGTATCGTTAAGTGTTGCTTGGCTCTGTACGACATGGGTCTAGACGAAGCCGGGTGGCAATATTGTATAACTAAAGCATACAAATTCCCGTGCCATCAACAAAAGCATCTATGAGAACTGCGCTCTTGCGCATTTGGGTAAATAATTATGGAGGCCGTCTCATCCAATTTCATGCCGTTGGTGCCTCGCCTGCAGTTGGTTCCTCCCCAGCCAACAATTGCTCCTGCATACTACATCAATAGTTGCATGCAAGACATTCCGAAAAAGGGAATTACTCTCAAAGACTACAATGGAATGCGGCAGCGGACTTCATACCTGTCACCGCATTCATATACTTTTACGTGCCTCAATATTTCCTTACGCTTCTCTCTCAAACCCAGTTCTCGATTTCCTACATACAACTCAAAAATAATTGACTACTTAGCACCCTAATAATTATCTTTACCAAAACATACACTGCACTGCACTGCAAACAAACTCGCAGCATGTCTGCAGAACAAGCTCCAGAAGCGAAGGAGTTGTGAAAGGGTAGTCTCAACCTGTCGATTGCAAACCGGACATGCTTGAAAACATGGACAACGAGCGGTTATCCCATTGTTGATGAAAAATGCATCGACCTCGAAACTGGAACGATCAAGACTATCGATAAGAGTGAACCCCGGCGGGCTGGTCCTCCTACGGTAGCACTATACTGGCACAATGCTCTCTATGCTGGCCGCGACGACAGATTTGGGAGTTTCTCTGCGAGCGCATTTATCGATGTTACAGAGTACTTGCGCCGCCTTGGTGACTTTCTGAAGACGGATTTCAGTATAGTTGACTGGCTCAACGTTACAAGATACGCGGTTCACGTTACCATTAGCACACTTCTTTCAGAGGACGAGATGATGGCGCGCTTTAAAAAGTATAAGATCTTCCCGGCTACACTGGAAATTAAATAGCCTCATGGGCTCAAAATACAACGTGGCGCAATTCGCACCGGCTATTTATAATTGGCTTCCGTTGTCTTCAGCGATGAAATCGTCATTCTTCTTGAATAGTAATGAATTCGCACATAATGAGCTCTAAACGTAAGGAACATCTATAGTTTAAACAAGATGCACAATTAAAACAATGGAAGGGCTCGAGAGACAGTCGTGTAATATAGATACTCTTGAGGCGGCGACGAGCACCCGTTACCACAGTGGGCCGAAGCCGGGATGGCCGAGGCCGAGTCGCCACAGCTGCCCAGACACCACGCATTTTCTAAAAGAATATCAACTTTTGGTCGCTGGACATCAACAAGCTACTTGAACTTATTGGATGGCTTCTTTTTTCATGATTTGGACCGGCCACAAGGCTTGCATGTGATTGACAGTGCAGTAGACTGGGAACGGAGTAACAGTACGGCTCCTGTCTGAGAGATGCGGGGTGACAGCACTAGACTAGTCGAAAAGATAACTCAACACCATTGCGGTCAATCGCATCATGCCCGATACCACCGCTGCCACGTATGCGTCGAAGGGGCTGGGTTCACTTTTGCGGGACTTCTCGAAAGTCGCCGCAGATGTCACACCTTCGTCCGCAATCAGCTGAGGATGATATATTTCAATCTCGGAGTCGCATGCGAGGGGGCCCCCTAGTCTTCGAAGCCAGATGCCTACAAAAACTGTTTACATTACATCAAATTGAATCAGTAGTCTAAATGCTCGTACAATACACGTAGTAATCCTGGTGGTTCTTTTAGCGGCGTTCGTACGTCACTGGACCTCCCTAAGCAAGGGATAGCTCCTGGTATCGACGAGCGGCAATGAGCTCTCTGTTCCTCCGACTTTTGTTCTTGGAAGCTCATTGATTCACATGTGACAGATGTCTATTAGCAAGTCACTTCGAGGAACTCTCCCTACGACTACGCGTCATACCTTTTCAAGGAGCGCCGTCAGGCGAGGAGAGCGTCTATCCCCGCACATGACCGGATGCCTTATATAGAAATGTTTCATGGGGTACGGAGAACAGTCTAGACTTCTCATGATTACTATAGATGGCGGCAAATGGCTAATTGGCTGCAGCTACTTCGCATCTTTAATAATTGGCTCATAAACATCCAGTCAGTGATCATGAGACCGACAGTCAAGGCGTTTTCGGCGACCTCAGAGCACAACACAAATCATTTTGCGGACGACGAACTCTTGATCTTTTTTCGGTCCGCGAGAATCACGCCGGTCCGCGAGAATCACACAATTTACATCCAGGTCACCCTGGGAAAGCAGCTCACTTAGGTACCTGATGGATCGTTCCGGCGGATTGATCTCGGGTCGTCGAGCTGGTCGAACGACCCAGTTTCATTATCCAGTCAAAAAAATCACAGATGCAGGAGGGGTGGCTTAGTTCAGCTGCAGAGGAAGAGACGGCAGGTGTCCAATGGCGGCGGCTGCGCTACGGTTGGAAAATGGCGCAATTGCTGCAATGATGAGGCATCCAAGTCTTCAAGGTCTCATCAGCTTGCTTTTAGCCCCCCTCCGCCCCGTAAATATAGTGTATCTGAATGGACACTCGGCCGGCGCTAGCCACAATTCCGGCAAGCAACAGCGCTGCGTACGGCTGCAAGACGGCATTCTGGCATGGCTTGGCTGAACAGCACACGAGGACTCTGAGCCGGAATGAGAGATTTTCTTGCTGGATGTTTGTCTCTTCAAGATCGTTGTAAAATCTCGGGGGATTCGCTATTTCATATGCCAGCTACACGAGCTTGTTCGTCCGTCAGATCGCTCACTATGACGCTCATTCCATCGCTTCTGGCGGGCAGATGCTCAGCTGCCTCACACGGCACCGGAAGACGACGGAACGGGGGAGGCGGGGAGGGGCAGCGCTACGGAGGCGGTGGAGTGGAGCCACTCGGCGTCCTGCAGAACGGCCATCGGACCAATACAGGCTCACTGATCCGGTGCCGTATCCCCACTGCGGAACGGCATCATGTAGATTAACAACTCTGTTGGCCAGGAGGGTGACATCATGAGGGCCGAAGAAACAGGATAAAATGCTGCTGCTGGCATTACTACTTTACAATTCGGGTCCCCCAATCCAGTCCATGCTCTGCAAAGCAACATCAGCAGCATTAGTTCACCGCTGAGAAAAATTAAGGCAGCCCTCCCGCGTCCCCGGCCCTTGGTATAACAACCAGGCTCCCCCACCGTTCTCGTCACATCTCAGCAGCATCCATCTCGCATAACCATCCCCTGCACCTCCGGATCGCTGTGATTCCTCTGAACCGCGTCAAGTCTCCACTCTATTGCCTTCTATACAAGTATCCAACATGTCGCACCTCGCCCGTGCCTACGCCCTCTCGGATGTGTCTGCAACGCGGAGTCTCTACGATGAATGGGCCAATACCTATGACAAAGAAATGGCCGAGGCAACGCAGGACTACGTAGGTCCTGCGCTCGCCGCCACCTACACTCTCAAGTGTATTGGCGCTGAGAACCTGGCCACCGCGCGGCTGCTCGATGCTGGCTGTGGGACTGGCCTCGTCGGCGTCCATCTGGCAAAAGTCGGCGCAAAAAACATTGAGGGCATCGACCTTAGCCCTGGAATGCTTGACATCGCGCGCAAGGCCGGTGTTTACAAATCCCTGGATACAGCTGACCTGACCAAGCCCATCCCCCACGAAAGCGGCGCCTACAAGGCCGTTGTGTGCATCGGTACCTTCACCCAAGGCCACGTGGGCCCCGAGGCCTTCTCCGAGTTTGTTCGAATTGTCGAGAAAGGCGGTTTCATCATCGCCACCGTGCTCGGCACCATCTGGGCGAGCGGTGGGTATGAGGTTAAAGTCGCGGAGCTGGCCCTCGAGGGCAAGGTGAAGATTCTTAGCGCTGAGCTAGAGGATTACCGGCGAGGGGCTGGAGTGCAAGCCCGGATGGTCGTGCTCAAAGTGCTGTAGTGATGGGGCCATTACGTCCGTGACGGTTGGATCGAGATTATGCCCGTGACCAGACAGTTGGAAACATGAAGATGCGCCCGTGTCTCACAGTTCTGGACTCGAATGCCTCCCCGACTGCAAAGAACGTGGCATTCTCTACGGAGTACTTCGAGGGGGAGTGAGGTAATGCATGCCTTTGGGATGAATGATTTTCAGGTTCGACTCAGTTACAGTCCTTACCTCATCCTACGCCACACAAGCAATGAATCATGCATCGTGCAATGTGCCTACCTCCACTTCAACTGTAGACATTTCGCAAAATTCCGATCGCAAAGATCTAGGAGTATGTAGTTCGGATCCTGCTAAGGCTTCAATTAGCTCGTTCTTAGAGCGCGATATGCTCTGTAACATAAGATCAGTCAGGTTCTTCCTCGTCTGTCTCATAGTAGTACTTTTGGAGAATGAACGTAAGAAACATGGACAATCCCACACTTCTTCATTACTAGGTGGCTCGGTTGAAATATTTGCCGCACCTTACCTGGCTTACTCTACGAAATGGTGAACTATTCCGGAGATTATGGGCCTGTCGGTCTCATTATGCGAGGCCCAGTTGGCAACTTGCCTCTAATACGGCGATTCCTTAAGCCGTTTCAATTGGATAAGCTGACAAGATAAATTATTTCGCGTGAAGCACTGCACAGTAAGCTCAAAACGGGATACTGTGTCATGCGACAGCAAGCAGAAAAGTCGTGAGCAGCAGGCATTGAGCTGGTTGGAAGGTCATACTGTGTCGACGATAGCCGTCGAAGGTACCACGTAAGCCGATGCCCTCTCCACGATACTAACGCATTCAGTAGGCCATGTAACGGTTGATTCTTCATCGGCAGTCATCCATAATGTTCGTCTAAATACCTTTTGGCGCATATTGACTGCCACACCTCAGTGGCTGACGTCCAAATCAATGTTCCTGTGTTGCGAGTGCAATTCGTTACCAATGCTTCTTGACACTGATGACAGTAGTTATACCGTCGATGGCAATGCCATGTTTTTATCAGCACCGGAAGCCGCTTGGAGGCGAGCCATAAGTCCTCATTACGGTGGTGGGGGCGTGATGATTGCCGTCGCATACCAACTAGATGACCTGGTCCAAAACGTAGTCCCAGCCGCGGTTACAACTTCACTTCCCCTAGTACGACCTCTCCAGCTGGCTAAGGTGGAGTGGAGTGATTGTTGGGCTTCATTGAGGGATCTCTGAAGCCATTTGTCTAATCGGCGGTACTATGTAACTCGACCATTGAGTAGGTAGCATCCACAACATTGGACAGAGGAAGATGAAGATGAAGATGATGAACAATACAGGTACAGAAAGCGCTTTCAGGGTGCAGAGTCACGTCCAATGACCGACAGCTGCGTGGCAATGTACAGTCGACTGAGGCAATGCGGTCGTCTAAGCAGGTTCACTATCAAAGAGTACATTGAGGAGGATCATGGCACAGTCATAGCGTGTACATTAATCTGATATTTGACCGCATTTTTGGACGATTGGCCGATTCGCGAGCATTAGAAGCAGACGCTTAGCTTGACAGGACGACAATTCGCGCAAATGAAGGAGGCGGTTTCGCTAGTTATATTTCTTTGACATCTGGCGCTAGAGTCACGTATCTTTATTCCATACCGATTCTCATATATAAATCAAAGGTCTCAGGGCCTGACGGAACGACCGGTTAACATGGCCAAAGTCGACTAGTTGAGAAGTGTCACCTCTCTCGAACAAGCACCGCTCTATACTTGACTTGGCCATCCCTCAAGTTCTGCATCGCCTCAGTGATGCCATCCACGGTCATCGGGTAGGTCATAACTGTGGGTACAATCTTTTTCCTTGCAGCAAACTCGAGCAAGTCCCGGATGCAGTGTCGAGATGCCACAAGGGAGCCCTGAATTTTGATCCCCTTCCATACAAGATCGAGCATCGGTACTCGTGCCGGTTCAAAAGCAACGGTCAATGGGTAGATTGCCCCATGCACATCAAGAAGGGGAATGAGGCTTGAAGCAGCATTAGCAGCTGTCTCATAAGTGGTTAAAAGTTTCATGTGATGCACTTACCTGCTATACTCCACAGCCGCGTTACCACACAGCAGAAGGTGCTGCACTGGTTTGAAATCTGCCGGCGAACTCTCGCCTGATCGAAAGACATGAAATTCAGATGCGCCATAGTCCATTGCCTCTTGCCTCTTAGACTCCGAACTTGAGAGTACCACGACGGAACAGCCCATGGCCGCAGCAATCTTTATCGCAAGGTGGCCGAGCCCCCCGATGCCCAATATTGCTACCCGCTGGCCAGCACGTACCCCGTACTCGCTGAAGACAGTCCAAACAGTGGCTCCAGCGCACATCAGTGGCGCAGCAGAGGTAGAATCATAGCCATCCGGAATTGGATAAACGCATTTTGAGTCCCAAACGGCACCAGAGCTGAAGGTACCGTTGTCGGTATCATGGACTCCATACTGTTTTTGATTCCTGCAATATTGATCCCAGCCTGTACTCTGTGAGTAGGGACTAACGCACACAATACATAGTTCATAAATGTATCGTACCTGTCGAACAAGTGTCGCAGTTTCCGCAAATCTCATGGGTGTACCCGAAACCGACGCGATCGCCGACCTTCACGGCGGAAACATCAGTTCCAACAGCCTTGATAATGCCAATTCCTTCATGACCCAAGACCTGACCAGAATTTAGGTAATGCTCATCCGTTCCACAGAGGCCCGAATGGGTTGTTTCGATGAAGACTTCGTGGGCAGCGAGTGTTCGGGTAATCTCACTGGTTGAGATAACTCCTTCCGGAGAACCTCGAAACACAGTAAAAGAGACCTGCATGGTGGACTGCAATTAGTAAGGAAGTAAAGTTCTTTTGGCCAACCAAACGGTGAGCTATTTCGAAATCACGACTCAGTTCTAGAGTTAAACACCAGGGTCATGACGAAGCATATATATACTCGTCCACATGAGATCAGCATGGACAATTTTCGAGTTCCGCGACGGACAACGGCGACAAGGCCTTGCAAATGCCCGAATGACAATACGAAGCAACTCTCCACCTCGGCCAAAATGCTATCTTCTTTAACCAATCGGAGGTCTCCGCCCTTGTTTACAGGTAGCTGTGGTACTCCGTAGCTGTTTCTAAATTGCCAAGTGGGCCAGTATTAATGCCTGACACAGCAGCGGCAGCAGCGGCATCTACTCTTAGGGAGAGCAGCAGCTACGAGTACGGAGGCGAATTATCATTTCATGGACCATCCCACAGGCTTTTCTGACATCTTGACCGCTGATTGGCGTACATTGCGGCCCAGCGGGAAGTTGAGGGCTCAGACTCTCCGAAACTACCGAGGCTCAATGGATTGCTCCATAATAATCGTGCAGCAACAAATCAACGCAGCCAATCGGACTACCTCCTCTGTGGACATCTCCAGTCGGACGTCTCCTTCCGGACGTAAAGGCCGGCAGTCGTGAAGCTTGCAGGGTGCACGATTTGCTTGCCAACTTGAAAATACAAGTCCTCTTACTGAATGACGTTCGTTGTCCGTGGAAACCGGGATTTCATACAGGACAGCCCAGCATATTTCTTGGTTCGCCTCTGTGGAGACTCGCCGACGTTAGCAGGAATGGCTGCTTCTGGATCTCCCCAGCGCCCTAGGCCTCGGCAAAAACGATCACCAGTTGTCAGAGCATGCGATTTTTGTCGACAGCACCGTATTAAATGCGACAATGCCGTACCTTGCTCCAATTGCAGGAGCAAGAGTGAGGACTGTAGCAATGCTGCCATCAAATTCTTAACCCTTCCCCATGCCCTTCGAGAGATTGACCACCTTAGGCGAACAGTCCAGGAGCTCGAACGCGAGCTTCAGCAGGAGCGTGACAAGCATGCCTTGGCACAAGATCGTCGACTTTCTCCATCAACTACTCCGGACTCTCTTCAAGGGCCACTTACCTCCCACAATGGGAGCTCCTGGCCAGTATGGGAGGGTATCCAGGTTCGGACTGCGCGTTCCACCAGCGAGACATGGTACGGGGCATCCTCACTATTTTACTTCATCGGCCGCATCTCGAGCTTTCTAAGCTCGACATTAGAGCATACGCCTTCCGCTACCCAGATGCTGGGCGCAAACCCAGCAAGCGCGTTGCTCGACGGCCCAGCCAGCGGTGCCTCTATAAGCCACTACGAAAGCCAATCGCCTCAGCAAACGAGGAATGAAGAGCTCATTTCAGCGACGGAGGGGCGGTACCTGACTATAATGCAGGAAGAGTACTTTCTTGACTTGTACTGGCAGTCCATCCACGCTGCATTGTTCCCCATCCTCAATGAGGCTGAGTTCAAGGAGCACTATCGGTCGCTCTGGGCGACATGCGGTAATACGAGGAAACCTTCGACACTCGTTGACATTGTAATGGCTTTGTGCATGCAGCATGGGGTTTCTATGATGCGAGACATGAGGCCACAGCTCAGTGAGGGTTCTGGAAACGAGGCAAATATCGCTGGTCGATGGTACTATCTTCGTTGCCAGAAACTTTTGGCATATGAGTTGGAGAGCCCGACCATATCCACGATACAATGCCAGTTGCTGTGCTGCGTATATCTCTGCTGCGGAACCTTTCAAAATATGCTGGATAGCGTTTGCAGTACGGCTACCCGAACAGCCTATATGCTTGGTCTCCATTTGGACCCCCCAGCGACCATGCCAAGACATGAGCAAGAAGCACGCAGGCGGCTATGGTGGGCTCTTTTTGTGATGGATTGCAGGGTCGGCATGAAGCTTGGACGCCCGTTTCTCTTGAACTCGACCAAGAATTCGCCAAAGTTACCTGGCCAAAATCTTGAAATTGCGATGCTGTCTGGGTCCAACTTTGCTCCTCTTGGAAACAATCTCTCCTGGCTGAGCTTCAACCTTGAGCACATCAAGCTTTTTACAGCAGCACGTGCCATTCATACTGCGTTCTACGATAGGGATTTGAATCTCTGCAATGGCTGCACGATGTGGGATGACCCGCCAGCGCTGGAAGCGCATGCCGAGTTCCTCATTTCTTCCATGAAAGTACTCGAGCAATGGGCAGACCATGTTCCCCATGTCTTGCAAGCCAAACGCAGAGGTACTGTGCGGTCTTTCTCAACGGATGAATCAACCCTGGACGTCGAGCTATTTGCCCCTCTTTGGCTCCAGAGACAGCGCGTACTTCTGGAGTTGATGTATCACAACCTTTGCATAAACCTATACCGGCCCTTTATTTGCTTCGGTCAAATGCCCATGGCCACTTGCACGAGGCAGGCTGCAGAAAAATGCGCGCTTCATGCCATGGCTCTCACAAATTTCACGCACCAAGTGCTTTCCTCGACATCCATTTTGAATGGATGGCACGAATCATTTCAGTGGTTATGGAATGCAGCCATGACACTTGTGGGCTTTGTGCTGGCGTATCCACAAGGACCGTCTACAGCTGCTGCCAGGAAGAGTGCCGAACTCTCTGTTGCCGTTCTCGATATTTTTGGCAGCAGCTTTACCGTCGCAACAAACGCTGCTCATATTGTGCGTCAGGTTCTCGCCAAGATAGACTTGCTCACAAGTGAGAGTCCTGGAAAGTCGGCTTCTGTTGACGGGTACAGGGCAGTCGATCCGACAACAGTCGCCTTTTGCCTCGAAGAGGAAATCACGAGGCACGGCCTTAGCAGCATGATGACTGAGAGGATTGCCGAGGATGCGAGACAAACTTTCGATGGCGTTGCACCACATGCGCTCCAGAACGTATTTAATATGGCGTTTGATATTGACCAGTGGAGCGATATCAACATGTTGTGGCCTAGTACGGGGGATGTGTTTTAAATTTGCTGAAAACCAAGGATAGTACCAAGGATTCTCCATCGTGCGGTACAATATTGTCTCTAGGGACGCTTCAGCGAGTCTACTAGGTCAACGTGCAGTCACTCGTGATCAGATGGCATGGGAAATGGAATATGTGTACTTGGTGTTATGGAGTACCAGCTGCGGTGGTTATTCTTGCTGGGGCAAATCTTCTGCCATCGATAAAGCGAGGTGGAGAATGTTCTGCGAGAGACTTGACATAGAGAGCACCATATAACGTACGGAGTACGCATCTCGGACAAATACTCCTTATGGACGACGATCCACTTCAATGTTGCTCCACGGACTTCCGTGGAGCTCCGGGCTCATACGTGGCGGCATTGTACTCCGTATGACTAATTACCTTGAATGAACGGCCACTTTTGCAGTCTGACCTGGATTACTCCATACTTCAATATAATTATGAAGCAACTTGAACTTTCGTAATTGATATGAACATCGGGTTTTGCCCATTTCTACGGAGTAGTGAGCGCTGCAACGTAATACTCCCGTGCCTGCCTGCCATCGGCCCGGCTTTTGCCGGGCCGCGGTGCGGGTTGGAGCGTCCACACCACGCGCGATCCGTCGCGCCCCGCAGCGACCACAAAACAATGATGCCATGCGTATTGAACGAGTAACTCACTTATTCGGCTTGATTGAATTGAACGAAAGGATGGAGCGTCTTTTGCATGTGATTTTTTATTAAATGCACACAATTAATTGTGCGCCGTCAATAGCACACAACGCCAAGTCTGCGGCAGCCTTCCGGATTTGTAATCAGATTCATCAGCAAAGCTGACGCCGGTGAGTCGGTGGAGCGTACCCTATTTGTGACATGGGAGACTGCAACACCGAGTGAACACCGTCTGTAGAACACCTCCTGACCTTGGGGCTCACGTCTTACGGCTGTGAAAGCGTGTGGCTCTCTTCGATGTCTCAAGCCGAGCAAAGCCCTTCCCGGGGGAAGGCAAGCCGCCGTAAGGGTGAGTACCGTGTGGAGATCAAGCACGCTGTATGATTATTGACAAAATTGGCGCAGCTTGTGACTTGTGTTTCGTGAAAAAGATCAAATGCGACATGATCCAGCCCGTCTGCTCCAACTGTATATTGTACAAATCCGAGTGCCTCACGAGCATCATTCACCGCAAAGGAAAGGGACACAAATCGAGGCCTGGTCTGCAAGCCGTGGCTCGAGCTCCATCCTCATCTCCAACGTATGTTTCCACACTTACTTCATTTCCTTGCTTTCGAGATGATTCCTAACGTGGCCGTCTTAAGTGAGGCTAAACCAGCCTCGACTGAGGAACGACTGGCCAAGATTGAGCTACAGCTTCAGCACCTCATCGACATCACGATTGCCACAGGCGACAAGTTGTCTTCCATAACGGCCACGTCCAATGACGATGATACCGGGTCTCTGTTGACGACGGACACGAGCTCTTATGTCGCCCTCAATAACCCAGAACAGATCCAACGCAACACGCGATCTCCACTGGAAGATTTCCCGCTTCCTGCCTGTGAGGAAGTTCTCCCGATTGTCGATCACTACTTCTCCGTTTTCAGCCAAGTCGTTCCTTTGTTTGACCGCAAATCATTCATGGCACTCCTCAACGACTGGTATGGCGCCCAACCCCGTCGCAGCAGCGCTGTATGGGCCGCGATTCAGGTTGTTCTCGCTCTCAGCTTGCGCACCCCTGTTCCAGGAGCGCTTCTCGACAGCGCTGGCCCCGATAGGTTTCACACGGCAAACCTGTACCTGAAAAATGCCCAATCCGTCGTATCAGACCTGGTATGCAGGGAAAAGGATTTGCTTGGTGTTCAAGTCTTGCTCGGCATCGTGCTTCTGTTCCAAAACTCGTCCGATCCTAAGCCAGCGAGTGTTTTCATCGGAACGGCGATAAGGCTCGCACACCGACTTCAACTACATTCGCAGGATGCAGCTCGGCATTTCACATCCGAGGAGAACGAGCAGCGTTCAAGAGTATTTTGGATAGCCTACACACTGGACAAGGTATGGATAACATGACCAAGCTTCAAGGCCTTTTATGAACGATATATTTAGGATATTTCGCTGCGGATGATAGCGCCATCTGTGCAGTCGGATGTTGATATAGACGTGCCCTTACCACCATTAGCAGTCTCTGACGGCGTTGGACTCGTCTGGACGCAAGACCGTCGCACCCACATCAATTTCCACCGGCTGCGAGTCGACTTAGGGCACATCGAGGGCCAAGTTTACGACCTTCTCTACTCCAACCGCTCCAATAAGGTTCCCAAGGAAGAACGACAAAAACGCACCTGTCGGTTGCAAGGTCAGCTCGACCGCTGGTACCAACGAGTCCCGGCTGCGTTTCAGATTGAGCACGCCGCATCTACGCTTGATCCGGCAGAGCTGATCATGATGACCAATATGCACTACGCCTATCTCATGGCTACAGTCTTGACCCAGGGCCTCTACAGCCATAGTGCTGAGTGGATTAGGTTGATCAGCTCTCCCGGACCCGAGGCGCTTCGGGCTCTGGCAAAATGCATGGATAGTTGTGCCACGACGGCTGAGGCCAAAAGCCAAGGCCCCCCGTTTCCCGGCGGATGGAGCCGGTGTGTTGAGCTGAGCCGAGGTTGCATGAAGCTCTTCGAGAAATGCACCCCCACAGAGTGCTTGATCTGGTACTGCAGCTGCCCGCATTTCTCCGGGCTCATCATCCTTCTCGCCAACATGCTCATAAATCCCTCGCATGAGTACGTGTCCCTGGATCAGCACCTTACCGCCACGGCCATGCAGCTTTTCGACAAGCTTTTGGAGCTCGTACCATCCGAATCAATACGCAAAATTCGCGTTATTGTCGACGACCTGAACGAGCGAGCAAGCAATGCAGTCGCGAAAGCGAAGACAGAGCATAATATTGATGAAAATGAAGGTGTCGATTCATTTAACCTGAATTCCTACACAGCACACGACAACGCATGGGTGACCGAATCTGGAAGAGATCGCATCTTTCCACCAGATGAACTACTCATAAATCCCAAACTTTATGGCATTGATACAACTCTTAATAGCTCTATCTGGGATACCCTGCCACCAGTTGCAACAGAATGGGCTTCGGCGTACACCGTTGGGACGGGAGCTCTGTAAAAATGATCTTTACCATGACTTTCTGGAGGTATATGCACCGTGCTATGCGGACTTGTACGAAGAAAAGGTAACTCTGTTGGGTCTCACGGCGCATGTTGGTGTTAGGAAGGCATTCCAATTTCATTACAGCTCAGGCCAGCTAGATGGAGGTGCTTTTCTTCATGAGAGTAGAGAATGGATTCACGCATTGTCCGCATCACTCCAGTCCACTGTAAACTTACTAGCATACCAACTTCAAGAGTGTCTAGTATTGTCCAGGGCCCACGGCGACCTTGTTCTCAGCTCTCAAAAAAGTCAAAGGGAAGTTGGAAGTTTGGCTCGAGTTCCCGCATAGCATCAAGCGTATTGCCAATTACGTCAAAGGCAAAATTAAATTTTGTGATTTCGGCGGGGGACGCTGTGTGACTGTGTCAAAAATTGCAAAAAGAATATCAGGGCGCACAATTGATGACAACTAACTGGGAATGTCGTCGTCCGCCAGATACTGGCGTAGGTCGTCGCGAATAAGCTCTGATTGGTCTTGGCCAATATTGCTAAGGATTTGAATCACACTGGCTCTTTTTTGCCGCACGCGCTCGTAAACTTCCAATCTCTTTTCGATGTGCTCTGGGGTGCATGCGCCATGCAATACGACGCCGAGGGCGAATCCGTCTTCCAATCCTTGAGCACCAGCCTGAGCTTGGTCTACATATTGTGAACAAGACGTCGCAAGCTTGTACCAGTGATGACGTACGTGGGAGCATGGGGTGAGCAGAGTCTCCAGCTAAAGCCAAGCGACCTTTGTGCCATGTTGGGAGGGGATTGCGGTAGAGCAATGGCCACCGTTTCACGTCTGTCGCTTTGCTGCGTCGCCGTCAGCACGGTAAGGTATCAGGTCCAGTCCACAAACCTGATAACCTTTAGAAGGTTCGGGTGAAAATCTGAAAATTTATCCAGGACTTCAGAAATGCTGACGCTCGCTTGCCAGCCTCAGGTGAGTCAGAACATGCCTGCCACATACTCTCATCTTGGATGAAGCACTCACTCTCAGTTCTATCCAACTCCATCTCCTCATCGTAGAAGATGCATACAAAATTGTGGATGGTGTTGCTGTGGGCGTTAGAAGACGGACGGCCTTTATGGATTGCCACAGCATTAAACATACTTTCGGCAAGGGTAGACAACAAGCCTCCTCTTGGTCTCGTTGTGCGGGAAGAGTCGAGTCCAACCCTCTCGTCCATCGTTCCAAAAGCGAGTCTCTGGATCCTCATCTAGCTTGGAAGCAGGTATGAGGAAGCGATAGCAGCAATTGGAGTGAACTGGGCGAACCGGTTGGTTTTTGCGACCAAGGACAACCTCAGCAGCTGCCGAGTGTACGCCATCAGCCGCAACCACGACATCGCCACAGATCTCTTGGCCCGTTTCGAGCATTATCGAAGGCTTCATGGGGTTCTGCCAGATAGGGACTCGTGTAAGTGACATGGAGCACCAACACACCAGGGCAGATACTCACGTAGTCGACGACGTGGGATCGCAGATGAATAGTCACAGGCGTACCCGGACCATCCTTCCGGGTAGCCATCCACTTCAGGGCATTGTGTAAGTCTACCCTATGGGCGTAGTAGAGGTTAGCGCCGCCCACTGAGTTCGGCGTCTCGAGAGTAGGCATTTGCGCTGTGATCTCAAGCGTGAAAGGATCATTGTAGGTGATTCGGCGCGACTGAACAAATAGCCAACGCGCGGGATCGAGACCCCAAGCAATAAGGAAACGAGTAGCATTTGGAGGGACGTTAATGGCGGCGCCAACTTCGTTGTTCATGGCGGACTTTTCGTAGATGTGCACGCGGTGGCCGGCCCTCCGGAGGGAGATGGCCGTTGAGAGCCCCGCAATTCCGGCACCAACGATCAGAATGTTGAGCATGTTGGTTCAGAAGACAATTGGGTGGCCAAGAAGAAGGAAAACGCTGGCAACTGCGTGAAGCCAGTTGCAACTGTTAGAGTCGCCATGCGGAGGTCGAGGCGACGTTTTATAAGACGTCTCACATGCATGTGCCGCGATAGCCTCTCACCTTCGCAAGTCCCATCGAGAAGGTCGCATACGGAGTACATCGCACAGATGCATCATAAAAGTAACTGACGCAGCCAGCTTGAGGAAACGCTAGTAACGGGCGGGCCATGAGGCGCCCTGGCTGCGCTGATGGCCGACGGACGAGTTCAGGCGTCAACCCAACTGCGACGTCCGTGCGTACCAGTGACAAGACGGCTTGCTTTGACTGAAGTATTGAGCCAAGCTCATTTGCGTTCCGTCGACCCGAAAGGCGGTCACACAGAAAGCTAGCCCCCGTACCGCGCGCTTGGCATGCCCCGTACGGAGTACTCCATACTCGTACCTCTATGCAATCTCCATTACTCTGTACCGTGATGCCAAAGACAACATCGCAACCGCATGACTATCCTTGACTGCATCGGAGCAGAGGTCTAACCACTACTCTCCATGCGCGGACAAGCGAATTCATCAATTTCCGGAGCGTTCTGTCTGGTAACAATTCTATCGGCGTCACGAGTTGGCAGGTTCCGTGCTGCGTCCTGCATAATTCACGACCTCTAGCCCGCCACTATAATAGCAAGACTTCCCGTGGCGAATCACCCTGCAGAAAGGAGCCGAGTTCGCACCCGCTAGAGAACGGTACGTTGCTCATCGTGAGAAGGTTTCGCGCGTCCTCGCGCCTTCACTGCAAGACTTCGTTGCCAAGCATCCCTGATCGTGGCACCACGCGGTTCGGCCCCTATCCGCTCCGGATTGTGGGCGCTCTTCGGGATGGTCCGTGGGCTTGGACCCTGGTTCCGATGTGGGAGACTAATGAGCGCCAGCTCTTCCGGGACAGATCTGAGCTGAGCATAAACCTTTTCGGGGCCCTTGTGGTCGATGGAGCGAGGACGATTGGTTCAGACAGCCACGAAAGGCAAAGCGGAATGGCGGGCTTTCACTGCGCGTACGCTTACGGGGTGTCAGCTATGTGACTGTCTAGTTGGATACTCCGTACAAGCAGTCGCCGTCACGCACATGCAGCCCTGCCACGCAGACTGCGACACTCTCCATCTGCCCCAAAGGGACTCTCGCGTGGCCAAGACGTCCCACGTCTGCGGATGGACCATGACCTGTCGCGTGAGGCGACTGAAAAGTCAAAGTCAAACAGACGTTTGCCCTGTTGCCTGGGGGCCCTTGACTTAAGACTGCACTCGTACCTTGACTTAAACTACGTACTTAGTACAAGTACGGAGTAGCTGAAGTGCATCTCCCTCGCATGGTAAATGGGTATCTCGACTCCTTCATCCCTTTCATTCGCTCGTTTCGTTCCCGTTCCGGCTCCGCCCACCTGCGGAAATGTCGACATCGACCAAATCATTGACCAGTGGCTGCCACGGCCAGGAAATTGAGCATGATTTGTTCGGGTACAAGCCTGCCGCCGTCCCCGGCAGCATTATGCAGATATTCTCGCAATCCTAATTCAACAGAACATGAGCGAGAATGATGAAGGCACCTCCTACTTGGTTACATTGCGCTTTTGCGCTTTGTGCTCCCAGGGTATGCAGCCATTCTTGCCGTCGTCCGATCCCCATGTCAGCGCCACCAGCGCCATCAACTCAATTTCACACATGTGCGCGTGCATCGCGTATGAAACCATTGTGAAGACACATGGTAAAATCAGCCCCGGGCTCTTCTTGCGAAGTCGACAATTCTACGGGATAATGTGTTGCCCATTTCCTTCCCAAGGTGCTGTCCGTTGCAGACGCCCGCAGGTGTACTGGGCCAACTTACTTACCATGGGCAGCTGGTTGACTTCACCTCCAACATTGGACCTTTCGCGCTACACGTTATCGATGCGCGTACTACTTCTCTGCCACTCAACGCCGTCGATGCTCATAGTCGTGTGAGGGTCGAAGTGCCAACATGAAGTACGGAGTACCTAGAACCACAAAGCGCACCTACAGGTACCGAGTTTCACAGCATACATGAGCCACACGTCCTGGGACGTGATCACGACGCTACTCATAAGGGGTTTGCAGCCAGCCTGAAGCTACAAGTAAACCTGGAATGCGGAGGTCTTACGTCTTCTCTTACAACCGCGTGGTCCTCCAGTCGATCTTTGGGCGACGTCCGAAACCCAGTGGTCTAGAATCATCACCAGAGACACATTTATCTTGGCGTTCCGACACGTGCGGATGCCGCCACTCTTTCGTGGCTGTTGCATCGCTTAACTGACTTGTCGCATTTCAACCCAACAAGTGGCCAAACGTGCATGAAGCAAGCCCTGGAGGGGCCCGTGCGCCGCGACTACCTCAATCGGGTGTCCCCAGTGCGTGCAGTGGTATCAGTTCCTACGAAGCGTAGTTGTCGTTCAGTACGGTACTCCGTACCTACTCCGTACTCCGTACGCAACAACGTAGTGTAGTATAGCAAGTGAAGGAAATTCGCCATCAATAAACTGTTCTCTTGTTGTCCTGTTTTCGTTGTCACATCATGTGTCACGTTACAAAGTGTCAGAGGATGGCGAGTTTGTGAGAGCTTATCTCTGGGGTCGTAAAAGGCCAGCAGGTCACGGACCCCACTTGCATCGAACTCCCAGGTCCTGAGAGGCACGCATTGTTTTCACATACAGGTAGAATGTACCCCGTAGGCAACTGCAATGTATACATTTTGTATTAGAGGGACTGTTTGAAATCTTGGCACTTGTATTTCTCATTTTATGAGTATGCTATCACTCGCATATTCATCGCTGTTAGAGTGTTGGCTTGCAATCGCAGAATCCGTGAGCATAGGCAGGTTGGCCCCGGAGCCCCAGCAGGGTGGGCCGGCTAGGGCGCCGTTGTCGGCCCCGGATTCACGACCCAGCGGAGCCGCTGACGACAATGTGGCTTGCAACGGCATTATTCGGCCCTTGGAATAAAACGAAGTTAGCTTTAGAAGTCTTCATTGACGGCCAAGTACCAGTACCAAGCCTTGCCCCGTCACAGCAATAAGAACCCGAAACTACACAGAAGGAAGTGATGGCCACAACGACGAACCGGGCCATTGTCATCGTTGGGTGAGTTGATATCATATCAAACCCCCATTGTGGCCTCTGCTGTTAACTTCAAAGCGCTGGCATCATTGGCCTCGATGTCGCCCTTGTCCTTGCTGAGCGCGGTTTCGGCCCACACATCACGGTCATCGCAGAGTATCTCCCCGGGGACACCTCTCCCGAGTACACCTCTCCATGGTAAGGCTACCTCGCATTGATAGTGGTCACAGCTAACTGGCCTGCCGCCTAGGGCCGGGTGCAACTTCTCCGGCATCTCGGGCAGCGACAAGAACGCCCTAAGATGGGACCGCATGGGCTACGCTCACCTCACCAAGATGGCGTCGGAGCATGGCGATGAGGCTCATGTGGCTCGCACGAATTCCATCGAGTACTGGGACGCCAATGTGCCGCACGACAAGCTCAAAGCTATTTCGGAGTACTTGGACAACGTGAGTGATAGAAAATAGCTTATGCGCCGTCAAACGTGCTGACGCATCTCCATGTCCCTAGTTCAGGATTCTGCCCGCCAAAGAGCTCCCCGAGGGCGTCGAGTATGGCATCTCCGCCACCACGCTGACCCTCCACGCACCTAAGCACATTACGTACCTACACGCCACCCTCCGCGACCGACACGGCGTGCGCTTCGTTCGCCAGAAGCTCGACAGCATCCAGGATGCATTCATCAACCCCGACACTCGAGTCGTCTTCAACTGCACCGGCAACGCCGCGCGAACGTTGCCTGGCGTCGAGGACCCCCAGTGCTACCCGACGCGCGGGCAGGTTGTGCTTACACGGGCTCCCGCTGTCAAGGATAACATCATGCGGCACGGACGGGACGACGAGACGTACATAATTCCCCGGCCCGGTTCCAACGGCAACGTGATTCTCGGTGGCTACATGCAAAAGGGAGTCAGGTAAGCGACGCCCCGGAAGTGCCAAGTCTCTTCCTGTGACAGGCATACTTACCGCTATTAGCGATGCTGCGACATATTCCTACGAGACAGAATCCATTCTCGCCCGCACGACGGCACTCTGTCGGGAGCTGCGCGAGCAGCCGCACGAGGTGCTCGCCGCCTTTGCCGGAATGCGTCCCTCGCGTGAAGGCGGGGCACGCGTTGAGCGGGAAGATATATTTCTCAACGGAACCCGACGGATCCTCGTTCACAACTACGGTGCTGGCGGCACCGGTTTTCAGGCTGGGTACGGGATGGCTAAGGATGCGACTGGGACGATTGAGGATGTGCTCCAGGACCTGCATGCCGGCCTTCGCTCGCGGTTATAAGATGATCAGACAAGCGATGTTACGTTGCTCTTGAAAGGGCTTCCAGGCCAAGGTTGCCAGGTAGCTGTTGCGTGTCTCATGCCGCGTAAAGTACGACGACTCCACGGTATCTTCGCAGGGCGGTAGGTACATGTACCTAAGCTAAGGTACCTACGTACCTATCTGAAAGTCATTGCGTGCTGTGATGTACGCCGATCACGCTATTAGACGCCAATTCACGGCGGATTACCTTGCCATGATCCCCTAAACAATGCCGCAAATTTCACCACGTAAAACCATGTCCATTCGGAGATACCTCGCGATGCAGGCCTGGCCTGCCCGTTTGAGATTGCCGGTCCGGCGCCGAGCAGGCAACCCCACACCGGACCCCTCCGAATGGATCGCGGGGAACTTCCTGCGGAGTGTGTCTCGGTTGCCCTCGTCCGGTTTGCCGAGGTCTCTCACGGTAATGCCTCTGCTCACGCGTTTCTCACGCATCCAAAGATGTTCAAAGACAAAAAGCGCTTTCAAGTGCCTCAGAACGTTCAGTAGCATGCCGCTCCCCAGCGATTCCCTGTACCAGGACCCCGCGCCCGCCATGTGGAAATTCCCATCGCGGCGCAGCGTCGTCCACAGCGCCGAGGGCATCGTCGCCTGCACGCAGCCGCTCGCCGCGAAGTGCGGTCTCGAAATCCTGCGCGCGGGAGGGAACGCAGCTGTGAGTCTCCGGATATCTAATCTCAAGCTTCATGGGCTAACAGAGCGCAGGACGCCGCCGTCGCAGTTGGTATGTGAACCTCGTTGTAAGGCCTTGGCATGTGACTGATACGGCGACGTGGTGCAGCCGCCGGTCTCAACATGACGGAGCCCTGCTCCACGGGCATCGGCGGCGACATGTTCATCCTCTTTTGGGACGCCGCGTCGCGGACCGTTAAGGCCATGAACGGCTCTGGCCGCGCGGGCGCAAAGTGCACGCTAGACACGATACGGCAGGACTTGGGCGTCGCCGACGGCGCCCCTGGCGAGATGCCGATGAAGAGTGTTCACGCCGTCACAGTCCCGGGAGCGGCCGCCGGATGGGTCGACACGCTGGAGCGATTCGGTAGCGGCAAAGTCAGCATGGCAACGGCGCTGGCGCCGGCGATCCAGCTGGGCGAGAAGGGGTTCCCCGTGTCAGAAGTTGCGGCACACTCTGTAAGATGAAGCCTCCCGCCTCGAAACGGACGTGATGAGGTTGGCTGACGATATGCAGTGGACGGCTTCCGAGGCTCAACTCCGTGCTGCGTCACCCAACTTCGCCGAGATGCTGAAGAATGACCCGTCTGCCCAGGACGGCGTCCGCGCCCCCCGCGCGGGAGAGATCATGAAGAACCCAACTCTAGCGCAAACCTTCCGCGCCCTTGCCGAGCACGGCAAGCAAGGCTTCTACGGCGGACGCGTTGCCGAGGCGCTCGTCCAGGTTGTCCGGGACCTCGGCGGCCACCTCGAGCTTGCCGACCTCCAGCACCATCTTGACGCCGGCAGCGAGTCCGTCGCGCCCATCTCGCTGCAGTTCCGCGGCCAGGGCCAGCCCGAGGGCGAGGGCGTAGAGTTGTGGGAGCATCCTCCCAACGGTCAGGGCATCGTCGCACTCATGGCCCTCGGCATTCTTCAGGCTCTCGAGAAAGAGGGCCGGATCCCGACGTTCACACCCGCAGACTTCAACACTGCGCCGTACCTGCATGCCATCATCGAGGCCCTGCGCCTGGCGTTCGTCGACGGCCACTGGTTCGTCGCGGACCCCAACGTCAGCGCCGTGCCGGCCCAAGGCCTCATCTCCGAGGCGTACCTCACCGAGCGCGCGAAGCTGTTCGACCCGACCCGCGCTGCCGGCGTGCTCCACCACGGCGAGCCGCCGGGCTTTACGTCCCCGGCGCTGCAGAGCAGCGACACCGTCTACTTTACCGTCACGGACTCGCATGGCAACGCCGCTTCCTTCATCAACTCCAACTATGCCGGCTTCGGCACCGGCATCATTCCTCAGGGCTGCGGCTTCACGCTGCAGAATCGCGGCGCCAACTTCTCCCTCGACGCAACGCACCCGAATCGCCTCGCTCCGCGCAAGCGGCCCTACCACACTATCATCCCGGGCATGGTGACGAATCTACGCGATGGTTCTCTGCACTCGGCGTTTGGCGTCATGGGTGGCTTCATGCAGCCGCAAGGCCATGTGCAAGTGCTGCTGGGCCAGCTTGTCGGTCGCCTGAATCCGCAGCAGGCACTCGATGCCCCGCGCGTATGCATCGAGGCGGCCATTCCCGACGGTGGCAAGCACGTTGAGTGGACCGTCAACTTGGAAGAGGGCATGCCCGTGGAGACTATCGAGGGGCTGCGGCAATTAGGCCACAGGGTGACGGTGGTCAGGGACATGGACCGCGGATTGTTTGGACGCGGCCAGATCATACGCTATACGGTCGACACGGTGGACGGCACGCCGATATGGTCTGCAGGGAGCGATATGAGGGCCGACGGGGCAGCGTATCCTGTATAGGTATTCGTAGATGTGATGCCATAGCATTCTCTCCGGTGCTCTTCCGGAACCTGACCCCAACCGGGGTCGCGTATTCGATGCCACAGCCTATAACTTGTACAGTGGTATCTCGAGGATAGCCGTCTGATAATCGTACAACCAACCGTGCCAGAAAAAATCCTGTCCCTATTTCTACTCCTGGCCGCTCATCACCACCAGCTTCTTGTCCTCAAACATCTTGGCCAGGTCGCCACTGTCGTTCATGTTCTTGACGATGTCCGCGCCCCCAATGAACTCCCGCTCAACGTACAGCTGCGGGATCGTTGGCCAGTCCGAGTACTCCTTGATGCCTTCGCGCAGCTCCGGGTCCTCGAGTACGTTGAAGGCCGCGAACTTCTGCGGATCGACGCCCTGCATGCCCAGCACCTGGATGACAAACCGAGAGAAGCCGCACTGCGGCATCTCAGGCGTGCCCTTCATGAAAAGGACCACAGGCGCCGACGCAACAGCTTTGTCGATGGCGGAGCGCGTCTGATCGGACAGCAGGCGGGCCTGCAGCGGCGAGAGCCGCCAGGAGGCGACGGGAGAGGCGGGCGCGCGAAGGCCTGTTCGTGCAGCGGCTGGGCGCGCGGTTTGCCGCAGCAGGGTCTGCAGTCAGCTGGTTAGCGAGGCCGCCGATTAGAGAAGTTGGCGGTCCGGGCGTACCGAGGCGACGCTTCGCGAGAACATGATGTGCAATGGGCGTCAAGTTGAGGACGTCGGCGGAGGTAGTTGCGTGCGTGATTCCTCGCAAAAAGTCCGAGGCGGCACCCAGTGATGCAATGGCGAGCCAGGAATGCTGACCAATCAGGTGTGCCGTAATCAATGGAGGCCAGTCCTGGCTGACGAACTGCCCTCCCGGAAGCTCGGGACCTGCCATTAGGTAGGTATCTTAGCAACAGCTCAGGCACGCTTGCATACCTATGCGAAGCCTAACGGCATCTCCTCTCCTGGACGTACCTGTGTATGCTCGAAGTTCCAACAACAACACACTCATTTGACATCACGCACAAAACATAGGCAAGGCATCATGCTACATGCCGGTCACCAAGGCCCTGACTCGCAGGCTGACGGCGCCCACGCCTCGGCCGCGAGCAATGTTTCTCTCTCGCGCAGCGATGGGAAGAAGCACCTCCTACTCGCCGCGTCGGGCTCCGTCGCCAGTATAAAGATCTGGCAGATCATCAACGCCCTTGCCGGCCACAAAAGCCTCTCCATCCGGCTCATCTTTACTGCCGCGGCAGAGCGTTTCCTGGCTGGCCAGTCTGCCGAGCAGCCGTCCCTCGCCCAGCTTCGGAAGCTACCCAACGTCGACGGCATCTACACCGACGAGGCCGAGTGGACGCACCCGTGGACACGCGGTGCGCCCATTCTGCACATCGAGATGCGCCGCTGGGCCGATGTCATGATCGTGGCACCGCTCAGCGCGAACACCATGGCCAAGATCGTGGCAGGTATCTGCGACAACCTCCTGCTTTCGGTCGTGCGCGCTTGGGATACCGACGGGTCCATTGATGGCGTGCGCAAGAAGATTGTCGTCTGCGTAGCAATGAATACTGCCATGTGGCGCCACCCCGTCACAGCCAAGAACCTGCGCACGCTCGAGGAGGACTGGGGGGGACCGGACGGCTGGTTCGAAGTGCTGCGGCCCATCTCCAAGACTCTGGCCTGCAACGACGTGGGTGAAGGCGCCATGGTCAGCTGGGAGGAGATTGTGGCGGTGGCCGAGGCCAAGCTGGGACTGACGAAGGGGTTGGCGGACTGAATCCGCTGGCGGCGGTCGCTTGAAGCCGTCAAGCAATAAGGGTTCTCCTACCCATGCACGAAGTCGGCATGACAAGGCAGCAAGCTCGACATAGTCAACGGTTCTGTTGGGTGTATACTGAGGTAGGTAAGCTTCCATGGCTGGAGTTATGGATCAGACCTGATGCCTGGTGGTGCGTGGACGGCAGCAAGCCTCGTGCGTGCCTTCCCCTTTCGTACCCAACGATCTGATCGCCTCCCAGGCAACTTTCCACCCATGAATTCGACTCTGGTGCGCTTCTCAACCCACTCGCCCTTGGCAGCATCATCCACTATCCATGAGCCGAGCAGAAAGCGTCAGAGCGTCGTACCTTCATTGTCACCATGAGCCGCATACAGCCTCTCGGCCGCGGCCCGCTTGAGAAGGCCTCGAGCAGCGACACAGGTATTTCGTCGGCGGCCTTCAATGCAGTTCCCTCGTCCAGCCTGCGCGCTAGGCTACGCAGCCAGGAGCTTGTGTGCAGGACGTATCCGGCGGAGCCCAACTCGGTGAGCCTTGGCGAAGACATGTACAAGCGATTCCGCGCCTGCTTCACCAACTCGAGCTCGCTTAATATGCTGCTGAAAGGCCAACAGCCATTCCGAGGCGAGGACGACATGCTGGCACGCCTTCGGGGTGCGCCTCGCCATTTCCAGCCGCAGTGTTCTCGGGCTGATGACACTACGCAGGAGCCTTTGCCGATGCTGGACTAGATTTTTACGCCACAGTTGCCGAGAAACTCTTGCAATCCCACGCTGTCATCGAGTCCCGTATTAAGAGTGTATGCGATGATTCGTCAGTCGTTTTGTCGCAAGCCGACGCGCTGTACTCCAACATCGCCTACCCGCTCTCCGCGACTCTCTGCCACGCGGGACACCTTCGCAGCACCACGATAGCTGCGCATTTGGCAACCCTGTGCCATCAGCTATCAGCGGCGCAAGGGGAGCTGCAGGAGCTGCAGCAGGAGTGGGAGACATGCCTCCGTGAAGAACAGCGGGCTTGGGAGGAGTTGTGCACCGACTATACCGAGAGGACGCACCTTTTTCGAAATGGAGAGGTTCCCCCCGATCACGAGACTGAGCGGTTCAAAGCGGAGGCTCAAAGCATACTTGAGGAAAAAGAGGCGGCTCTGGATGAGATCGACGCGGTACGTGGTACCTCGGGTCTTGAGCGATAGGGTCATCACTTACCGTTATAACAGCAGTTCCGCGAGCTAATCCATGGCGAAGTGATGAAGGCTTCGCAACAGATTAAGTTTGACTGAGGGATTGGCGAAATGTACAGGCAGGCCGTGCGTGTGTGTAGGTGAGCCTGCTGTAGCAGATGAGACTGATTAAACAAGGTAAACTTGGCCGGAAAACTAGGAATCATCGTCATCATGATCATCATTTCATTTTATTGCGCATGCACTTCTATCGTATCTACATGGCCGTGCGGGTCCGGCCAAGCCGGGTCATGCGTTCGCCAAACTCCAATGATCACCCAAGCAAGCAACGCAAAGTCTAAACCAATGTATGACTGAACAGCAAGAAAGGACAAGGCTCGGCGCCTCTGCTGGATTTACTCCTTCTCAGGAATCACAACGCCCCAGGGGTGCTGCTCGCGGCCGTACATGATATCGCCGATGGCACCCTTAATCTTGGACGTGACCTCGCCGGCCTTGCCCTCCGGGCCCATGGGGATGTCGATGTTCTGGCCACGGTGGTGGATCTGCGAGACGGGGCAGATGAAGTACTGGGTCGGTCAGCATCTGATACTAAAAAAAAAACACAAAAGGGTCAAGGGAAGACTCACGGCAGTGCCTGCGGCAAAGGCCTCGAGGATGCGGCCCTCGGCGTCGGCCTCGACGAGCTCGGCAATGGTGTACTTGCGCTCGGTGACCTCGATCTCGCCCGCCAGGCGCTCGCGCGCGACGTCGATGCAGCTGCGGCGCGTGACGCCGTCGAGGATCAACTTATCATCCAGAGGCGCCGTGATGAGCTCACGCTTGCCATCCGACTTGCGCTTCCACACGACGAAGAAGTTGCTGGCACCGGCCTCGGTGCACTCGCCCTGCTCGCCGTACAGCCACAGAATCTGGTGGAAGCCGCGGCGGCGGGCGTCCTGGGTGGCCATGAGGGACGGGCCGTAGTTGGCGCCGACCTTGGCGTAGCCGAAGCCGCCGACCCAGGCGCGGACCATGTCCTCGGGCGAGGTGTGCAGGCGCATGCCGCCCGGGGGGCTGTCCATGCGGGGCATGAAGGTGACGATGATGTACAGCATGGCCTCCTTGGGCGCCTGGACGCCCAGCTGGGACTGCGTGCCGATGAGAGTCGGGCGCAGGTAGAGGAAGTTGCCGGGGCGCTCCTTGGGCAGCCAGCGGGGGCCATCGACGGCCAGCAGCGCGATCATGAGCTTCTCGAGCTCCTCGGGCTCGAACAGGGGCAGAGAGATGCGGCCGGCCGACATGCGCATGCGGGCGGCGTTGCGGTCCGGGCGGAAGATGCGCAGCTTGCCGTCGTAGCCGCGGAAGACCTTGAGGCCCTCGAAGCACTCGGTGGCGTAGTGCAGGCAGCTGGCGGTGGGCATGAGGCTCAGGGGCCCGTAGGGCTTGAGCTCGGGGGTAGCCCAGCCGGTGGCGGCGCGCCAGGTGGCCGTGACCATGTGGTCCGTGGCGATGGTCTCATCGCCAGCGTTGGCAACGGCCTCGTCGGGCACGGCGCGCGGGCTCTCGGTCAGGGTGTAGGTGAGCTTGGAGGCGTCGAGCTCCTGGATCTGGGCGGCGGCGCCGTTGGTGCCGTGCGGCTGGGCAGCCTCCTTGCACTGGATGGCGGAGGCGGTGAGGTTGACGTCCTGCGTCGGCGTCTGGGGGACGGCAGAGGGGGCCATGGTGGTGACGGCGGTGATGCTTTTTCTCGGTGTCGTGGAAGGGTTGTCGTGGTGCGGCGGCTCAGCAGCGTGTCGTATGCCTCGACCAACAAGAGCGATGTGCTGTGCGAATGAGTGTGCGTGAAGAGCAAGTCAAGCCCAATGTTAGTGTTCCCAGTTCCAGAGATCAAAGGAGAGAAGAGGAAGAAGACCAAGGCGAGGAAGCAAAGGGGGGAGGGAACTGGATGCCGCTGTTTTAGTAGCCAACACACAGCAGGCGGCGGACCCGGAGGGTGGCGGCTATCAAGGGCCTCCGCCGTCGGGTGTCTGATTTTTTTTCCTGGCCCTTGGCCCCCCCTCCGCCGCCCTGCGCTGGCGATACACGGCACGAAGCCACCTCGACTCCCCGCCGCCACGGCCGTACTACCTACCGAGGACGCGGGGGGGGGGG